>PVLD010003713.1:0-137454 GCA_004027595.1 Dinomys branickii
CTATGGGAATACAGATTTTCAAAGTAGGTATTAATGATCTTTTGGATTTCTGTGGGATCTGTATTGACTTCATCCTTTTCATTCCTCATTGCATGAATTTGAGATCTTTCCCGTCTTTTTTTGATAAGGTTGGCTAGGGGTTTATCAATTTTATTTATTCTTTCGAAGAACCAACTCTTTGATTCACTAATTTTTTGTAGAGTTTTCTTCATCTCTATTGCATTAAATTCTGCCCTGAGTTTTATAATCTCCTCCCTTCTTTGGTCTCAGTTTGGCTTGTTGCACTTTTTCTAAGAATTTGAAGTGTAGCATTAGGCTATTTATTTGCTCTCTTTCTGTTTTCTTTGTATATTAGTTCATTGCTATAAATTTCCCTCTGAGGACTGCTTTCATTGCATCCCACAGATTCCGGTAGGTTGTACTTGAGTTTTCATTTATTTGTAGGTATTTTTTAATTTCTTCTTTAACTTCTTGTGTGACCCATTGGTTATTCAGGAGGTTGTTGTCTAATTTCCAAGTGTTTATGTGGTTTTTGGAGTTCTCTTTGTCATTAATTTCCAATTTCATTGCATTGTGGTCCGATAATATGCATGGGATAATTTCAATTCTTTTGCATTTAGGTAGATATGCTCTATGGGCTAGAATGTGGTCTATTTTAGAGAAAGACCCATGTGTAGCTGAGAAAAATGTGTATTCTGAAGCTGTGGGGTGGAACACTCTGTATACATCTACTAAGTGCATTTGTTCACACTTTTGGTTCAGGTCTGTTATTTCTTTGCTGAGTTTCTATCCAGTTGACCTGTCTCTTTGCATCAGAGTGGTGTTTAGGTCCCCTGTTACAATAGTGTTATTAGTTATTTGATTTTTCACATCTGTTAAGATATGACTTGTAGAGTTAGGTGCTCCATGGTTTGGTGCATAAATGTTTAGGATTGTTACCTCTTCCTCTTGCAGCTTTCCTCTAGCTAGTATGTAATGGCCTTCTTTATCTCTTTTGATTGTTTTTGGTTTGAAGTTTACATTGTCTGCAAACATAATAGCTACCCCTGCTTTTTCTGGGGACCTGTTGCATGGAGAATTGTTTTCCAACCTTTAACTTTCAACCTGTGGATTTCCTTTTGAGTAAAATGTGTTTCCTGTATGCAGCATATCGTTGGATTATGTTCCTTAATCCACTCTTCCAGTCTTTTCCTTTTGACTTGTGAATTGAGGCCATTTACATTAATGGTTATAATGGTTATATGTTGGCTTATTCTAGTCATGTTATTTACTTGAAGTTTTCCTTCTTTTGCTGACTGTTTAATTACTTGTTCTGTTTGCTTGTTCTGTTCCAATGACTCCTTCTCTTGTTCTGTTATTTCTATTGTTGTTCTTGGGATTGTGGTCTCTTTTTTTCTCTGTCTAGAATATCTTTTAGTGCTGTCTGCAATGCTGGTTTGGCACTCATGAAGTTCTTCAGTTGTTCTTTGTCGTGGAAATATTTTATTTCTCCATTGAATTTGAAGGATAGTTTTGCAGGATACATCAGTCTGGGTTGGAAGTTGTTTTGTCTCAGAATCTGCAATATCTCACTCCAAGCTCTTCTTGATTTCATGGTTTCCGTTGAAAAGTCTGCTGTGATTCTGATGGGCTTTCCTTTATAGGTGATCTGTTTCTTTTCTCTAGCAGCTTTTAATGTTGTGTTCTTTTCTTGGATATCTGGGATCTTGACTATTATATGTCTGTGTGTGGTTTTCTTTGGGTTATGGATCTTTGGGGTTCTATATGCCTCGATTAACTGTACTTCAGTATCTTTTAGCTTGGTTGGGAAATTTTCTGCTATTATTTCAGCAAATATTCTTTTTATATCGTTTGTGTGGTCTCCTGCTCTTTCACTGACTCATATTCCTCGAATATTATTTCGTTTTGCCTCATCTTGCAGCTGTTGGATTGATTTTTCTTGGGTCTTTGATGATTGTATGAGATCCTTCCTTTCACGCTCATAATCTGCCATGCTGTCTTCAGGGTCTGAAATTCCATCTTTGGTTTCATTTAAGCGGTTTTGCAAGCTTTCAATGGAAGTTTTCAAATCCTGGCAATCTCTTTGGGCCTGTTTCATTCTTGGTAATTCATTCCTAAATTGCTCTTGTAACGTTTCCATTTGTTTCCTACTTTCTTCTAGTCTTTTATCTATTTCTTCTCTATGTGTATGGAACATTTCTTCTATTATAGTTTTCAGTTCATTTCTTGTCTGTGAGATCATTGTAGGTATGTGGCTTATTTCTGCTTTAAGCTCTTTATGGCCTGTTGGAGTTGTTTCTTTATTTTGGATGCAATCGTTTCAGAACTTGCAGGTATGTGGCTTCCTAGTTCCCCTTTATCCTCGCATCCAGGACTTTCTCTGGGTGGGGTTGAGTTCTGAGACTGCATGTTGTTCTTCTGTCTTCCCATTTTTGGGTATCAGATTCAAAATATTGAGCAATAAATTACCCAGGCAGAGGTCTGTTGCAAAGGCTGCTCCAATGACTCCTTCTCTTCAGGAGAATGTCCCTTAAGCTTTCTGCTGAGAGTTCTGCTTAAAAGGCTGGTCATATGCTGGTTTGTGGGGTGAGCTACTCCCTACCGAGAGACCTGGGTGGGGTGTGTAAGACCGCTCCCCTGCCCTCCCAGGGTTCCCTGAAGTTATGGGGACGAATCTGCTCCCCCACTTGGTGATCCGGTCGCGGCGCACAGATAGCTCACCAGTTTCGGAATCCTTGCAGGCAGGAAGGTTCCAAAGGGCCAATTTTTTGTGCTATGCCCGTGATCCGCCGCTCCCCGACACTTCTGTTTCCTCACACTCTCCGGGTCTGGGGGAGGGAGCGGGATGCTCCGCTCCTCTGTGCTCCTCACGGCCCCTCGGCGTGGACTGCAGGCCGCTGAGGGCCTTGGCTGCGGGGGCCGGGACTGGAGCAGGATTCTGGTTTGGCGCTCAGATTTGCGTAGCCTGCCCAAGGAGCGAGAGCTCCAAGACCGCCCCGCACTGCCGCTGCTAAAAAGCTGATTTCTGGCCACAGTCGCTGGCGAGCCACACAGGTGAGGGAGGCGGGAGGGATCAAGCTGGCTGTGCCCCCAGGGCACTCGGACCCAGCCGAGCCGCCTCCCATCCACCGCGCCGAGCATCTCTGGTGCCCAACGCTCTGGGCTTTCCCGCGTCTCGCCATGGCAATTTGGGCCGCCCTGCCGTGTCTCCCCCAGCAGCACAGAGAAACACGTTCAGTTTGAACTTCCCAGCCCAGGTCCCGGCATTCGCGCTCACCAAGGCTGTCTCGAGCTGGGGTGTCTATCAGGGAGGATCCTTCCTTTGCTGCTCACCTGGTCACCATCTTCCCAGAAGTCTGAATACTTATTTTGGTTTTAGCATGACTCTCATTTATCACTAGTTACCTCTGGATATATATTTCATTGCCTTAGTTAATTTTTCCAAAAGTACAGTTTGTGTCTTACATTCTAAAAATTTCTCTTCTCACTAAACATAATCTAATAATGTGACCCTAAAATGTTCTGGCCTTTTCATTGAATTAATAAAAAAGAAATCATTTCTTTCTTGGCTAGGAGAAAAGAAGTAAAAATTTGGGAGTTAAAGATTAGGTCCACATTGAAATGGCTGCAGGTCAAAAATATCATAGCATTTTAATAATGACCTACAAGGAAAATGTATAACCTGGTAGAGGTTATGTATGTATTTTTTTTATGTTACTGTGCAACACTAAAGTTTCAAAATCCCTCTTCTGCTTAGCTGGCACAGCTGTTTCTAAGAGAGATGCCACTAACCTACACTTCAATGAGGATTTCATAGCTTCATAAAGTTATGGCAAATGAAACCCCTGTTAGTTCACTAATCTCGAATAAGAATGTTCCTATGCTTGCTCTCCAGGAGATATAAGTTGCTATGAAAGTCCACCAACCTGAGCATGATGTTTAAAAGAATCATGATTTTCAAAAGAAATTTTAATACATTTCAACTTTAAGCTAAGATGCAGCTCAGGAGTACAGCAAGAGTTTTGCACGCACAAGGCCCTGAGTTTGATCCACAGTGCAAAAAAACAAAACAAATGAAACAAAAAAATGACCTCTTGGGCTATGAAACAAAGCATATTTTTTTGCAAAGTAGCTCTCTGATGTATCTGGTTTTTCTATTTTTAAATTTATCTATCTATCTATCAATTTCTATAATTTAAAAAACTTTAAAGTTAGATATCAAATGAGGGGGATTCATGTAATTTATAGAAAATACCTTTATATAAAAGAAAACTATATTGTCATACCACCAAAGTCTAGGATGTTTGAAGCTTTCTAAAATTCTATCATCCAGTTATTGATAAAGATTGGTTAGATATCTGGTTTGGAATCTTGGCATGTATGACTAAATATGTGTACTTGACTTCATGTAAAAAAGTAAGAGTTTCACGAAAAAATTGCTATACAAAGAGACTTTTTGCTTAACAATTTCTTTGTAGTAAATCTGTAGAATTGTTAAATTGTTTTAAATAAAAGACTATTTATGTGAGATTCTGTATGTAGTATGTGCAAATACTATCACATTTACATTTATGAAATTTACCTGAATATTCAATGCCAGAAAGAAAAGATTTGTGGAGGTCTTCAGAAGTTCTATAAAGGAATGTCTTCTTTTTGCAGTTGTAACTGCTGAGAAGAATGTCATTCCTGAGCAGAATGTTGTTATAGTGACATACAGTGATATGAGGCAAATATTTATTGTGGACTCAGCTTTTAGAATGAGACGAATGCAAGGTTTGAAACTGACCTTTCCCGTGTTTAGTTAACAACGTTAGCAAAGAAATCCCCTTTATCCTTTGTTGCCAGAAAAATAAAGTAATTGATATTTGCTTTAGCTCTTTGAAAAGTACTGGTAAAGCCTCAAGCACAAAATTAACTTCAGTCAATTTTACTAAATTTTTAAAATATTTTAAATTGTGTGATTTAGCAGAAAACACTGAATGAAATTTGAACTTATTTTCCAGGATTCACTGCTATTGCTACAAATAATGGTCTGTGCAATTAATCATAGTGCTCATCATCTACAACAGGTAGGCAAAGGATGCCCTGGGGTCCAACTTAACCTGTTGGCTACTTTTTTTAATAAAGTTTTATTGGATCACAGCCAAGCACATTCATTGACATTTTTCTATGATTGCTTGTACTTCATCCCAGAAAAATTGAATTGTTGTGACTGAGACCACAAATGTCTCCATAAGTTTTAAAATATTTACTATCCAAACCTTATAGAAAAAATTTCCAGCCCCTGACCTAAAAGAAGGCTCTCTTGTGTCATTGTCTAAGATGGTGAATGATTCTTAGAAGTCACTTTAGAAAATTCAACAACCATATGATATATTACCCCACTATCTCACAGTTGTTGCTTCTTTAAAGTCTTTTAGCTTCTCTAACTGAATAGCCATTTTTATTTTACCATGAACTCCCATTTATCACTAATTAGCTCTAAATATGTTTTCCATAACCTTAGTAAATTTCTTCAAAAGAGAGCTTGTGTCTTTCAAAAAAATCTCTCTTCTCAATAAACATAATCTAATAATATGAACCTGGAAAGACCTATTTATGATTTTTAAAGTGCTTCTATATTCTTTTTATTTGATTTTTAAGTATTTACCTTCAAATGCTTTTTCTATAAGTTTTTTATTTGTACATGTTTGGAATACATAATAAACACACTCTTCCTGGAAAATTGGTGCATAAATTTATTGAATGTAGATCCTTTTTGCTTCCCCTCCCCCCACCACTCTGTCCTATCTCCTCCCCTTCCCAGAATCCCCTCCCATCTCCACAAAGTCTACCTGTTTCCTATCATCTATCTTTTATTTTGCTCTTTATATTATTTATACTCTGGGTTTCTCACATAAGAGAAATTATGAGATATTTCATCTTCTGCCTTTATTTATTAGTATTATGGTCTCAATCCATTTGTTTTATAAATTATTTTGAGATTGTCTCATTTCCATCAGCAGTATTCTAGTCAGCACCCTATTATATTCAAATATACTAATTTTTTGTCCTTTTTATTTTAAAGACAAAAGAATGGAGAAATATAAATCAGAATAACACAAGAACAATACAGGAAATACAAACATAGAGGAGATAGTAGGGAATTAGCACTGGATGCTGCATTACATAATGTTATCTTCACATTTGTTACTCAGGTATACAAATGATGGCTTGTTCAATTAATCAATTTTCTCCACTCTCATCTCTGTTTTTCTCCCACCCAATCAGTTGTCTTCCCTCCGATAATAACTGTCCTTTTTGGTTTATTTACTCCCTTGGGCTCTATTTGGAAGAGACATGGCTGCTGCAGATTATACTATAACAAACATGGGTGTACAAAAATTGCTATGGGAGGAGGTAAAAAAGCACCCATCCTCAAAGAAAGTCGATAGTCAGGGAACCAGGTTCACTATGATCAAGCCCCCATTGATAAGCCCTCAAGACCACTGGGGGTCCGGTCAAGTAGGAGGGGTGACCCAGCAAACCACCAGGCTCCACCTCTATACAGTGCATCCAGAGGCCCAGTGGAGTCCTCAGGGTCACCCCAAGAGACCACCTGGCTCTACCCCAGCGAGGTGCTCCCAGAGGCCTGGTCAAATCCATGGGGTCACCCCAGACCACCAGGCTCTGCCCCATCACCGTGCTGTCAGGGGCCTGGTTGAGTCCACAGGGTTGCCCTGCAGACTGCCGGGCTCTGCCCTGGAGAGGCGCTCGCGAGGGCCCAGTCAAGTTCATGGGATCACCTGCATGAATCGCCGGGATCTGCTCTGTCACCGCATTGCCAGGGGCCTGGTCAAGTCCACGGGGCCCCCCTGTGGACTGCTGGGCCCCGCCCCATCGCCGTGTTCCCCAGGGCCCAGTCCAGGTCTTCAGGGCTCTCCTGTAGCCTGGAGGAAGCTCATTCCTCCTTCAGGCTGCTGAGCTCCCTGTCAAGGCCCATGGGGTCCCCCCAGAGGCCACTAGTGTCTCCCTGCAGGCTGCCTATGACTCTTTGAAGGCTATCCCCACCCAGCTAGAGAACCGGGTCTGCACCCTAGTTCCAGGTCTTCACCTCCTCTCACCTCTCACTCTCCAGTGTTGCCTCTCCCTGCCCCTTGCAGCTGGGCATTGGGCACACTTACGATGCTGGGCACAAGTGGTGTGAGATCCCCCCACCCGTGCTTACTGTGGTAGTCCAGGGTGTGTACTAAGTTTAGTTATTAGTTCTAGGAGAGAACTGGAGGTTTTTCTTGGGTCTGCTGTGTAGAGTATGTTGTTGTCTCTTGGACTCCAAGACTGCTGCTTTTCATGTAATTTGTTGCTATGGGTTCATAAAAGGTTCATATATGCAAGCAGTGTGAAGTCCCTCTTGGTTTTCATATTAGTAGTTTAGGATGAGTGCCGAAGCCCATGGACTCAGCCCTTTGTTTCCAGGGACACGTGTTGAGTGCTCGGGTCACCAAGACTCAAGGTGCTCAGAAAGGGAGTTCAGGGTGGGAGCTGAAGCCCAGTAACTCAGCTTGTGCTTTCTGCTTGGTGTTAGAGTGAGAAGGGGGTGGGGCCATGTGGTCCACCTCTATCTGCAGCTCTCTCTTATTATTGTGCTCCAGTTCCTGTTTGTTCTTTGGTTGGATCCCTGAGAATTTCTGTGGCTCTGGGATTGCTGCCTGTGCTCTCTGCTTCTCTCTGATGGTGGCTGCTCACACAATGGAGAGGTAGGAGGCCACAGCCTCTAGACAGGCTTGGAGCTGGGTGTGGTAGGCTGTGTGCTGGTTGCTTTGACTCCGCCTTGCCTCAGGGCACTGATTAGAAAGGTTGCTGCAGAGTGGGGATTCTGTTTTAGTGGCTGCTGTAACTTCTCATCCTCACACTGGGTTCAGCAACACCTCCCGACCACCTCTACCTCTTTTCCTGGCTGCGCTTTCTTGGCTCCAGTCCTGGACCAGCTCTCAGAACTCTGCTCTCCACTGGCTGAGTTGGGAAGCTCTCACAAGCACAGGCCTCCGAAGCTGAAGCTGTGAGTGCCAGAATAAGTGAGTGGGCCAAGGATGTGTTTGGAATGGTGACTTCCTCCTTCTCCACCTCCTCTTCCTCCATGTGCACCATGGCAGCGCTCCAAGCCTTTCCTCCAGGAGAGGTCTTGTTTTCTTTTTCTGAGGGCTTCAATTCTCATTTCAGTTCCTTCCTGGGTCCAAGGGACCCGTTTCTCTCCTTCCTGTCTTTCTTATGTTGTTATATTCCAGTATCTGGGTGGCAATCCTCTGGGAAGATCTTTCTCTGCTGCTTACCCAGTCACCATAGGTTCTGGAGAGTTTGACACGTCTAGGTGAGGCCAGGAGGCTAGAGAGTATTTTGAGGCAGCAGAGACCCCAACTCACAGGTGGAGATTGACAGAACTCAAATATATTATTGTAAAAAGATTCTTGTTTTTCCCAGTCAGTCTTGCCCTATATAAATCTGCCCTTCATATTGTGGCCAGAGTAATATTGTATCTCATTCCCATGTGGAAAATGGTTCAGTAGCTTTCCTGTGTTAGACTATAAGCAGAATCTACCATACTCTACATTGACCAGCCACACAATTCTCCACATAACCTAGTCCTACCCTACTTCTCCTCTTCATCTCATCTAACTAATCCTATAATGGGTCTTTTTTCATGTCTTCAGTTTCCTCCTACCTCAGGACATTTGCACAAACTATATCCTCAGTATAAAATATATTTGTGATTTCTGTATACTCACCTATTTTCCAAAATATTATCCTTTATACAACCGTCAAATCTCAGATAAAACCATTTCCTGAGAATGGCTTTCTAAAAAATATTTTAAACTCCTAGGCTCCATAACTTTCTTTCCTTTATTTATCATGTTATGAAAAAAATTATGTAATATTTATATTAGACTATGTCTCTTGTCCTTGTCTGTAAATGTCAGAAGGGCAACAACCATCTCTGTTTTAATGTTTAATGTTTATTATTTTATCTTGAAGCACCCGAGAGATGGTAGGGCCTTAACAAACATCTGCAGTTGGGATTAATTCAGTGCCATTACAGGTGTTTCCATGCCCTGTCTCTCATGGACAAAGTATGTCCATTTTCTTGATTCCTTCCTACACATTGCAGAGCCTGCAGAAATTGTTATTTAAATGTGATGTATCAATATCTAAAGGAAAAATACATACAAAAGGTTAGTTACCTGACAGTAAGTTCTGTCAGTCAAATCCACAAGCATCACTAGGTTTATTTGTGACTTCTTTGGGGATTTTTTCCAAAACATTTTTCCTTATAGGCTCTCTGCTAATTTCTCTATTGTTCAGTATCCTAGATAAAAGGTGTCCAGATGGGTCTTGTGCTATTTTAATATGATGCCATATATAATCTTTTGCTCACTAATCCAAAATATATAGAGAGAGAGATTTCACTTCTCTTTTCATACTGTCCCCAAAAGAAGCATACTCATTAGTTATTTCCAAAGACTTGCATTGCTGAGCTACATTAACCTTGCTGGTTTTGTTCATGTGTTTCCATAGCAGATAATAGAGTCAAAACATGTTATTTTCTATGTCCCCTGATCATTTGAAGGACAAAAGACATAGGTGTTCACTCATGATCTCATCTTGCTGTGAAAACAGAAAAATGAGAATACTAGCTTTTAGAGGGGATCAGACGCAGTCATTTATTCAGTCTTTCTTCTTTGAGGTGTTTGAATTTAGAAAATAATATTATCTTAAAAATATGTAGTAATCTATCAGACAAGGAACAGACAAAGTAAAAGAAACTGCTTTGGGCAAATAAAATATTTATTAAACACAGTAAAAATTCTATCTTTTCGTTTTTATCTATATTTAATATATTTTAGATATATTTTGCGAACAGAAATATTCAGTAAAATTTTAAGCAAATATCTGTTTTACCCATAAAAATGACCTAATCTATTCGAGGAAAAGTTTTTCCAATTTTTTATAATTCAATATTCAAGGTTTTATTCTGTCTCTTCATAATTTACCCAAGAGAATGTCACCCCCTAAATCTATAGTGTTCTCCCTACATCTAAGATAATCGCTCCAGTTATAATTTAATCTCATCTTTCCACCCTGAGCAGAGAGGAGAGCAGCTGGCAACCTCTTCCTTCCTAATAATCTTTCATATAATTACAGATGGTCACTTCCCAGTGCTTAGCTTTTCCTTTTGCCATAAAATCAGCTCAGCATGTTTTTAAAAACATCTTCCCACAGGGCATTTGTTCTTTGATATTTTTATAGGCCACTTTTGCCTGTTATGAATATTCTTAGTATGATTTTATTTTTCTTGGTTTTTTTTCCTTTGGCTCAGTACAGTATCTGATGAGAAACAAACTTCATCTATACTGGAAAAATTGAGACAGAGATCTTCAAGTGTGAAGTACTGAGGTACAAGAAGCTTACTGTCAGGATTCTGATTCTAAATCTAGTGACATTGAGAGCTGAAACCGAACCCAAGAGAATTTAGCCTGGCTTTGACAAGGACTGCTACTTGGCACTAAGGGTGAAGGTAGAATGCAGAGTAGGTGACTGTGGCCCTTCTTTTAAGAGCTCTGGCAAGGAGAGAAATGTGAGGGGGTTGGGGGAGAAAGAGGAGAAGGACAGGGGAGGAAGGGAGAGGAAGGGAAGGCTGAGGAGAAATAAAGAGAAGGAACACTCATTTTAGAGTAGAGAGGCTTGAGTAGAATTTATGGCAAAAGAATAGGTAGAAAATCAAAAATAAAGGCCAAAACACGAGCAACTGGTGAAATGAGCTCCTGTAAAAGAGTGAAGGGACTTGGGGCAAGGTACAGGAGGCGAGTTAAACTGGTAGAGGTTTCTTTTCAGTACTTAATACTGGTTAATTTCTCCTTTTGATCACTGATTTTAGAAGCATTTCATGTAGATTGTTAATGTTCTGGCAATCTTTTGGGGAAAAAACATAACCTCTTTTTTTTCATTTTGAAACATTTACTACACTTTTATGACATCACTTAGAAGATATCTCAACTAAATACTATGGACACTTTCTCAAATGTCCTGGTTGACTTAGGGTTTAATCTATTTTTAATTTTATCAATAAGTTTTTTTTAACTGTCCCACACTTAAATCATTGTTATGTTGATTAAATTATCACTCAGTTTCAAAATATAAATGCATCTAATTAACTGACAATTATAATTTTCCTTTTCAGGCATTTACAATTACATCATGATTTGTCTTTTTATAGCATCTATTTCTTTGCAATTTATGATCTTTTTTGAAACAGCCAAGTGTCCCATAAACCTACCAAAATATTCAAAACAACCCCAGGTTCCCCCAATTTTCATTTCCTCCAAAATGTGACCTGATATGTAAACTATAGCGTTTGGCAGCCTCAAGGGTTTTCTTCTTATGGGTGATATCAAAGCAGAGGATGCAATTTGGAGTAGACAGAAAGCAAATCCATTTTCTTAAGCTGGATTTTAATTAGTCAAATGGAACATGTTAATGTTTTTCATTTGAGGTTCAAAAAGAAAACCACCGCCCTGAGGAATGTAGCAGGCACAGAATTCATTGGGGACCGAACTTCTCTGGAAATGTATGGTAGTACACTCTTTCATTTGTATTTTTTCTTCAACAAAATATTATAGAGGAAAGAGAAAATTGTGAAAGGTAAATGTTACCCAATCATGTAGTAGCATATGTGACACAAAGCTGCTAAAGGCTGAAGTAGCAGGCTTAACAGCGTTTCTTTGCAGCACAGTTGCTTATCAATGAAGCGTGCATGCAGTCTAATTAACATAATTGGAACTACTATAATTATGCTATCATTTTGTTTACTTTAGCACATTCTGTTGAGGTATATGGGTAGCAATATTTGCTATTGAAATATTGCCCCCTTGCTGCACGCTGGTTGTTTAATCATCCTGTTTATTCTACCTTCCTCGTGCTTGCCGCCCTGCTACTCCAAGGTGAGGAAAGTGTTAAGTCCTTGTAGCCAGGAAAGGAGAGGAAGAGAAAAACAATGAAACTAATCAAGAGCTCACAGCCACAAAGCTCCAAGAGTGGGCAGTTCTGCAGAAGCACAATGGGAAAATAATAGTCCCCAGGTCAGAGGATTCAATCTAATAAAATGATGAAGAAAATTGATTTCAAACAGAACGCATTCATCACACGTGGTTTGCCTCTATGTTTTAAGCAATTGAAACATATCCTATTTTAGAAAACTGAGAATAAAGTCATAAAGACTCGATGGGGCTTGCTCTGTGATATCCATTACTAAAGTGGTACCGAAAGATTTTATTTGCTTTGACCTTTTAAGTGAGGCTGTAGTGAGAATGGGAAAATGATACTCAACATTCCTGCTCCTCGCTTTTGCATTTAGAGGCATGAAAGTCTTTTTTCCCCTGATGTCTCCACAGAACCAGGCAGGAGATAAGAACTTCACAGGCCACAGGACCTTGTATGATCACTTCTTCCAGCATCTTCAAAGGGAGGCAGAGAGCAGAGGGCTAGATTTGCAGAATCAGTTCCACGGCACAGAGGAGGTTACACAGGTGTTTTGGGCCTGTGAAGCTTTCTTTTTTCTCCTGCTGTTTCTAAAGAGGTGTAGACTGGAGCATTCCCGATGGTGCCCACCAGAGGCGCCAAGCCAAGGCAAGCAGATGTCGGTGTCACATTCACAGCCAATGAGTGTTTTCATAACTACTCTTCTAAAGAGCATAAACAGAACACAGCATAAAGATCAATAAAACAGGGGGAGACATGCTCAGGGCCCTCTCACCCCACTGAGCTCTCCAAATGACTCCACATCCTCCTGCCTACATTTCCTGAGCTCCCTGATAGCCGCAAAAACTCAGGGAAAGAGCCGCTAATGTGCTCGCTCCGCCTTAAAGGTACACTGCAATTTCTTCACCAGGGTTCAGGATGTGGCTCTTAACCATCTACCAGATGTTTTTATTTACTAGTTGTTCTTTAAAATAGCTCTTGGGGCTTTCTTATTCCAATCGGAGTCTCCTTCCATGTGGAAGTCTTTAAATGTGCGCAACAGTGCCTGCGTTCCTGAAGCAGAGATTGGGTGGCAATTATCAGTGCTCCAACTCTGTTTTGTGAAGTCCGCACAAAACCAGTCAAGTAGGTGAACGTGTTGAACACAGTTTTGCTCTCATCTTCGGTAATGAATAAAATGGAAAGATTTTAGTGAATGGTAATTTTAATGGAGGGTGTGGATGTATACCTCCCTCTAGCTTCTTGGTTCCTGGTGGATAATAACGTATAATTGCCTCATTCTCTACAAAATTCTCATCTGAATTAAATCAGAGTGTTCTTCTTGAAGGTGACACATGGCCATGCCCACACCCCAAGGATCCCCACAGTCATAACTGAGTAGCCTGAGACATGGCCAGTTCCCTTCACTGTGGTCAAGTCCTGCCCCTGCAACTGAACACCTGCTGGGAAAATCTTTCCCCTTCTCTATTCTGCTTCCCTTATGATTTTTCTCTTAAAAATACTCCTTGATGTACCTGAATTCCTGTTCTGCTTCTTGGGAACCCAGCCTAAAATAGAGTGGATAGCTAAGCAATATATGCCTTGTTGGTGCTGAAGTTATCACTCAGTCACAATACAGTCTGCACTCTGCAGAGAGATCACAGGCTGTAAAGCGCATTAATAAATAGAGCTAATGACACTACTTGGCACTTAGCAGTGATTCTAGTTTTTAATGGATGAATAAATAAAAATGTGTTGAAGCCTACTATGGCTGTCTGGAGAGGCAACAACTCCAGCTGTTAGAGCCCAGGATCTAGAGCACACATCTGGGTTCACATCCAAGTGTCTCTCTCTCATGGTTTGATGCTGGGAATGTCCCAGAATATTTTTAGTTTACTCATTCATAAAACAAGGACTGAGAGTCATAAAGGCTGTAGACATTAAATGAATTGATGAATGTAAATTTGAAACATTGTATAATCCAAAGTAAGTATTCAACAAAGTAAGCTTTGTTTTTGTCAGTGTCATACATGTGTTCAGGAATAATAATATCTAATACTGTTGTAGGTATTAGATATGGGACATACCAAAGGTTAGAAATTGGCGAGGTAGAAATCTGTGTTCTAAATCCTAAAGGTATTCACTATGGTTGGATATAATAGGTTTGTCAGACAGTTCCAGAACATAGCAGAACTTTTTTCATTCACGTAACGTATTTTACCAATTACAATTTAGCAATTGTTCTGGGCTTGATATACAACAATGAACCAATCAGGGCCTGTACAAGAGCATGGCAGCTAGGAATAATAGCCATGGAACTTGACGGAATTGATCTCAAAGTGATGTTATCCAGTATAACGTTCTAGACAATTGGAATAGTTTTCTCTCTGTATTTCTTTCATAGTCATTAGCTATGTGTAGTATGACAGAAGAACTAGATTTCTACTTTATCGACTTTAAAACTAAGTTTAAATATCCCATGTGAAGTTGGACTTACAGAAAGGCAAGTGAGGATGCAGAAATAGATACACACACACACACACACGCGTGCACACACACACACACGCATCTAGCCACTGGAGTTACACCAATACTAGAACACATCTGAGCAATGAATAGATGGGCTCTGCAGTAAGTGATGCTGGGTCATTTGGCTATAAAAATAAAAGTACAAAATTAAACTTGGCCCATATTTACTACACAAAATAACTCAGTTCTAGAAGGTATAAATGTAAATGTTAAAGACAGAACAATAAAACTTCCAGGAGATGACACAAGATACTTTGTAACTTTGGCATAGGTAAATACTTCAAAACAAGACTCACAAATCACTTACAAATGAAACAACTGATCAACAAAAGTCATTTTCATTTAAAAGACTTCATCATTCTGAGAAATTTTTTAAAGCAAGCATATAATAGACAGGGCACTTTTATTCAGAATCTGTGGCTACAAGTTGTACCAAAAAGGTAGAGAACTAAATAGGAACACTAGACAAGGCTTAAACACTTGACTAGAGGGGACATCTAATTAACTAGTAAAGATATGAAAAGGTGCTCAACCCCATTTAAAGTCAAATAAGTGCAAATAAAACAGCAGTGTGAACAACCACTACACACCCAGCATAACGATCCAAATTCAAAAGACTGATGCTATCAAGTATTTGTAGAGATATAAAGCAATTGGAATAGTCTATAAAGTCACAGCCAAAGCCCATTAATATAATCAGTGTTGAAACCATTTAAATAGTTTCTACCCTAGTAATTTCTTACCTGAATATATGCCAAATGGAAATGCATTGCCCCACAATACATACATATTAATATCCTGAACAGAGCTAGTCATAATAGTCCAAAACAAAAAAGAAGTACAAGTGTTTATGAACAGAAGAATGAATCATAGTGGACTCACAGTAGATTAACATAAAGCAATGAAAAATGAATATACCATCCCTATGTATACCAACATGGATGAATTTCACAAACACAATGTAGGATGGGGAAATCAATTGGACAAGGGCACATACATACTGCTTGCCCCATTTCCAAGCCAAAAAAAATCTATTGTTAGAGATCAAGGGGGAAGTTAACCTAGGAAAAAAGGAAGCTTCTGGGAGCTGAAGGTGTTTTATTGCTTGATAGTTGCTGGTATCACTTAGCTGCATATTTTTTCTATATACTTTTCTTCAACAAAAGCATATTTTTAAGCAGCACATCATGAAACAGAATATTGTTGTAGATTGTGAAAATATGTGTTTATGTACCCATGCAAAGGACTAAATTATTTTTTAGTGTATGGAAGGAGTTATCTCTTTCTTCCTTTGTTCTTCCTTTCCTTTCCTTTCCCTTTTATTTTTCAACTTCTTTTTTCTAGTTTATCAGCAATAAATGTGTATAACTTGATGTTAAAAAGCAAACTGGTTCCCTTTAAAACATGAACAACAACATTGGTAAGAAGAACAAATAATGTAGTGAAAATATAGCCAAAGAGAAGATGAAAGATCAAAGGAATCTTTGCTTTAAAAAATATGAATGACCTGAGTGACTTTAGGTATTAGTGTGAAGAATCAAAGAGAGACAGAGGCTGAGATATTTTTGTTTCTGTTTGTCATTATTTAAAAAGATGCAACACTTTTACCCATCAGTAGTCTGTAAGGGAAAGATCTCATTCTGGTGTATGTAGTTGGCCAGAATCTGTCACAGACATTAGTTCTTTTCTCATTTCTCTTGTGGCTGGGCACTCCCAAATAGCATCTGGGAAAAGCAGTTAGTTCTTTGTGAAAACATAAAAAACAACAAAACTAAAACTTGAAACTATTCCTAGACACCAGTGTTTTTCTTTGCCAGTACTGGAATCTTCAGCTATTTAAGCATAGTGATCACTGCCCTTTACAATCTAACTTTCTCTTCTGGCCTTATTTTCTCCCACTCCTATCACATGTGTTTTCTGAAGTGCCTATTTTTAAATAGGAAAAGCTACCTACATGCACCAGAAACTGGGCGTGGTATCAATACAACTAATCCTCAAGGCTGCTCTCCCAAATGAATATGATTACACCTCTGCAACAGATAAGAAAAGTGTCCAGACTCACTTAGAAGTGCTGAGATTCACTTAGATCTATGGTCTTTAAGCCAGTATCCTTGTACATATATCTGGTCTTCCACCAGACTTTTGGAGGTAAGTGCTTTTGGAGGTAAGAATCATGTCCTATTAATTTTGGTTTCCCCACATTTGAAACAAAAATCACTCTTAAGTAGTTAGAAATGTTTGCAGAACTAAACTGAATTAATTTCAATTTGGGTTCAAAACAGGAAGCACAGCATCATATCATTGATTAAATCTTACCTCTGTAAAGTCATATTTTGAAGTCTTAGCCTCCAGTAACTCAGAATATGACTCTATTAGAGATAGGACATTTGCAGAGGTAACTAAGGTAAAATGATCTCACTAGGGTAAACTTCAATACTGTGTGGATGGTGATCTGATAAAAAGGGATTAGGACACAAACATTCCAAAACAAGAATGTCGTGGGAAAGGGTTAGAAGAAGATGACCATCTGCAAGCTAAGGGGAGAGCCCTCAGAAAAAATCAACCTTGCCACCACTTTGATTTGAAATTCTAGCCCCCAGATCTATGAAGAAATAAAATTTTGATGGGTAAGGCACCCACTCAGGACAATTCAGTCTACTACTCAGAACACCCACTCAGAACAATTCAGTCTAGTACTTGGAGTCCTGTTCATGTGGCATTCATTAGCGCATTCCTGGTCAAACTTTGCTGAGAAGAGAAGACTTAAAGCCGTTCTATTTATATCTGTGCAGCCAACTCCTCTGTATTGTTGGACTCTTTATTGTTTTTCAAATCCTTCATCATGCTCCCTCCAACCAGAACAGAGGCAACGTCAGAATGCCCGTTTGTTTTATTCTCCATCCATCCATAGCCCTCTCTTCCCCCACCCAATCCTGAGGAATGTTTTTCCATTCATTCCTTTGGTATGAGCCATTGGAAACAGATTTCCAAACTAGTTACAAACCCCTCTTCCTAACTCTACTCCCTACCCTGGCACTGGCATTTTCTACAAAGGATTCGTTAAAAAGAAAAGAGCAACCAAATTATTTACCAACTTAATAAAGCTATACTATAAATAAACCAGTTTAAGTCTTGCTTGGGATCTGTTTTTGTTTTTTTTTAATTCAAAGAGCTGAATCAATAGTATGTTTTGTGACTCTGCATAAAGGAGATACAGTTAGGAGGTTTAATGGAGACAGCACGGACCATATAACAGTTGCCCAGGCTTGGTAGATGTCGATTAACTCTTCAATGTTCCCTTTCACACAGATGTTCTCCAGGAAACTTGCCAAAGCGCATGCATGTTGTTAGCACTGAAGAAGTTAAATAGAAAACCACTTCCTTCTTTCTCTGAATGCATGCTTGAAAATCAGAAACTATAATTAAATGCATATGTGGCATTTTTCACAATATGTTAGGTTGGTGGTTCTAATTATTATCATACGTACCATATTTGATCTGGTGGAACATGTGAAAATGTTTATATACTTTTAGATTATGGTTTAACAACACATATAAACATTTAGGTACAAAAGGATTATAAATTTTGTTAAAGACATTGAATTACTGTCAAAAAGAGCAAAACTTTAGCAATTATCCCTGCATTTTTTGCAAACCTTTTTGTCACAGAATAAACTGTTTGAGAAACTAAAACTGTAAGGGAACTCAGACTGAGGCAATGAGACTGAAA
The DNA here is from genome assembly GCA_004027595.1 of Dinomys branickii. Taxonomy (NCBI): domain Eukaryota; kingdom Metazoa; phylum Chordata; class Mammalia; order Rodentia; family Dinomyidae; genus Dinomys; species Dinomys branickii. Next base: position 18,248 of record PVLD010003713.1, read on the forward strand.
TGTGTCAAATAAACAGAATCTATTTTGTAAGAGCAGTCTTTTAGGGCTCAACAATGATCCGAAAGTTCAGGAACGAGCCCTGGTCTTTAGTTCCTGTTTCTTGCTCCACACAGGAAAGAAGAATGGAGACTGGAGAGGTTGCGAATTACCCAATGGCATATAGCAACCTCCAGAGTAGGTAAATTACCCAGAATGCACTGTGTTCTAAGCTTTCGTCAGACATGAATTCTAAAGGTTTTTTTTTTTTTTTTTTTTCGGTACTGGGGATCGAACTCAGGACCCTGCGCTTGCTAGGCAAGCGCTTATTCCACTGAGCTATATCCCCAGCCCATGAATTCTATGCGGAAAACTGGTTCTCGAGTTTTAAAGGAGGAAAACAGTTCAAAAGTTTTAGGCAAGTGCGCCATTGTTTAGCTGATTGAATGCAGATCATGGACTGACTACCAAATCCAGGTCCAAGGGTAAAAACCCTTTGCTTTGTCTGAGCTTCCTCTAACATAGCAGTGAAAGGAGATTCTGCAGTTATGTCGGAGACTTATCCTAACTTTGTATTGTGCACTACAAAGGCGGCAAAGGAGTATGGAAGCTAATGCTTGAAATTTGCATGTCCTCCAATCATTAAATGTCAGAGCTGGAAAGGTTCTTGAAAGGCATTCCCTTCATTTGAAAGATGAGGACTCTGAGGTCAGGCTCAGGGCCAGCGGGAAAGAGTGAGGGTGTTTTGCCAACACTGCCCTTTGGTAGCCTCCTATCTTGGATTCTAGGAATAGGAACTGGCAGATGTAGCCTGGCTTCTGTTCACAGTTTCTATAAACATTAGCTAATGTATTCTTTTTTTTTTTTTTTTTTTTTTGCGGTACTGGGGATCAAACTCAGGACCCTGCGCTTGCTAGGCAAGCGTTTATTCCACTGAGCTATATCCCCAGCCCAGCTAATGTATTCTTGTAGGCCCCAAAGTCAACTGGAATGATCCAGTTAGGCACCTCTATAACTACAGCTGAGATAAAGAAATATCCCCTAGGGTGTGTAAGCATCTAGATAACTTAGCCAAGTATGGCAACTTTTCTTAATTTTTCTGTTTAATGTAGAGTATCAGTTAATCAAACTCAAACCACTCCAGCTAGGACCAGCTATTTCCTACCAAATTGACAGAGCTGAAGTGCCCACCAAAGGGAACCTCTACCATCCCCAGTTGAGGCTGCAGATGAGTTTTGTGGGTGGAAGGAAGTTAAGATGCCCTGAAGTCTAGACACAGAGACTCATTTTTACAGGTAGAATAAGGAGCCACGGAGAGGGACCAGTGATAAAAGCACAGCTCAGAGTCTGATGGACTAATAATGAGCAGAGGCGGCCGCCCTAGTGCTCCCTTCTGATTTAAACTATTAGAGGTAACCACTGTGATTTATAGAGCAATGGGAGTGGAGATCAGCTTCCTTCCTTCCTTGCTCCTGTTTCTCTAATGCATTTTAAAGTTGGGTGATATCATAGAAGCCACTTTTATTCCTTTCTAGCTGCAAAGCAGATCACAATTACCCATTACAACTGCAAAGTAGCTTTAAAAAATCACATTTTAGGGGGTGTTTATAACACCATATGGTTGAGTACTGACAGGATACCGCACAAAGGCAACAGAACACAGTTCAGTGACAGAAGTATTTTCATTAAACCCACCTTTTGCTACTCCTGTTCCCATTTGCCAGGCTGCTGAAGGAAGGGGTTAGTAGGAATACTCAGGACAAGATGGCACTGCTACTGATCACACAAGAAATAAGGCACCTACACAGAAGAGCCGATTGGGGGGCAAGTGTGACCACCTGTTCTTTACATTGTATTCTCGATGAAGGATGCTCTTTAGTCTTTCCCACTAGGGTAGTGACTTCCCATGGTATTATTTCTTTTGCTTTGTTTTGTTGTTGTTGTTGTTTGTTTGTTTTTGTCTTTTTTAGACGAGGGTCTCTTTTTGTTTTTTAGAGACAGGCTGGGTTTGAGCTCACTTTGTAGCCCAGGCTGGTCTCAAACTTACAACGATGCCCCTGCCTCAGCCTCCCGTGCTGGGATTACAGGCATGCATCACCATGCCTGGCTTGGCCTTATTCCTTTTATACTTCCTCTTCCAAATACATCCATGGAGATAGTAATTAAAATACAGAAACTACATAAGAAGATTATTTGCTAAAACTCTAAAATTAGGTCTGTCACATTATTTTCAAAGTATTTATTGAGAACACACTAAGAACAAGTATTGCCTAAAAATGGTGAAAAATACTGAAGTATCATACACAGTACTTTTCTGTAAAGGAAGCAGATGGATATTGATTAGGAGTGGTGGGTAACTGGCCTGTGTTGAAGGGGTTTCTCTCACCAGGAAACTATCTCATTACTGCTGTGGACCCATTGACTCAGTCTCCCCAGAAAGCCTTACTGATGGAGAACTGAAGAATCTGAAAAGGGATGCAATTTTCCAAAAGTCACCTGGCTCCCAAAGTTAGATCCAGATCAACCCACTCCGAAGTCATATTTTCCATTTGAATTTTTAAATGTATATACCATATTTCTGACCTTCTGAGCAAGACAGTGAGTTGAGTATTGTTGTTTAATTACCCTATAATGAAAGAGAAGTAGAAAGCAGAGAGAAGAGATCTTTGAGAACACAGCTGACATCGTGTAACTCATAGAGGAGAGAGGCAGAACAGAGGGAAGAGCTGACGAGTACCACACAGAATGGAAAATGTCTCTTGAAAGATACAGGATACCTTTTGGATATCAAACTTCCAAAAAAGGTGTCACTGAGTTCATCTCCAGTAGTCATCAAAGAGATGCAACTTTTTGGACCAGAGGCAAAGCTGGCATGCCTGATTACCCAGTGTTCGAGCTCAAAATCTCTTTTTATTTCTCCCCACTTACACAATGCAAAATTATTGAAATAAAACATGGTAAATCTGAGTTTTCATCTACTTCATTTTAAAATGAAAGTAAAGGATGAAGCCCACACCAACTGCAATGCCAAATTCACTGAGATCATTCTTGAATGTAGGGATTGCCCTGTGCAAGTAGGAAGACATCACTGTGGTTTTGAAACTATTCCACAGTTGAAGAGAAAACATTAATCCTCTGAGCATCATAGCTGCCTTCCTTTTAAATAGATTTACTGCAAGAAAATGTTTTCAAAAATTCTATCTTGTATTCTTGTGTAGACATAAAGGATACTGAGCTAAATAAAATGCATTATTAAAGAATATAGAGAAAAGGCTTTGGGTTAGAAAATTTCTACAAGGTAGAAGTAATGATTTTATGATTAAAATTAGTGTTGTCTCTCAGTGACATACTACATATAGCAGAAAAGGAGTTTTGTAGAAGACAGATTCAACGTTTTAATGTTGACTATAGAAGAACAAGGTAGAGAAATTTTGAGTGAAAGACGAGAACAGATCCAGTATTATTCATAGAGTATATAATTAAGTTTCTTTCTTCTTCATGCAAGCACCCAATATTTCAGCCATCTGAGAAGATCAGACAATATAACATCCAAGTACTTTCTGAAAATTGTTTCTGAAACAATTTTCTGCATATATTATCTAGCAAATGAAGACACAAATGAAGAGGGGGAATTATGGACTTAAAGGATCTGAGGTAAGCAGTATGAACAACTAAACAGAGTGTACATAATTTTTGACAGGGTTAGAAAACTTAATGCAAAAATGAAAATGACCCTCAAAGACTAGATGTATAACATAAGCTAGTAGTGATAGTACTTCGGTAAACTCTCATGTATATGTGTTGTAGATGCTATGTCTTATTAGATATGTGGCATTTATTTTCCCCGAAATCTGCATCATGCAGGCCTGGATTTGAGTCCTGATATTGCTACTTACTTTTGTGTGACAAGTCGCTCTACAATAGCTATGTATACACACCCAGACACTTTCATGCACATATAACACATGTCAAACTAGGAAAACCAAACAAAAAGTTAAAAATAGTTCTATGTAGGGCTGGGGATATAGCTCAGTTGAATAAGCGCTTGCCTGGCAAGTGCAAGGTCCTGAGTTCGATCCCCGGTACCACAAAAAAAAAAAAAGAAAAAAAAGAAAAAAAAATAGTTCTATGTAGTTGGTGGGATTGTATAATTACATTTTTTCTATGTTTCTCAATACATTTCTTCCCTTTCCAAGATTCATAAGCTAAGCATCCACTGTTTCCATAAACAGAAAAATGTCATTAAATATAAGAAAAGAGATACTAAAAACTGAAATTATAACTTTATCTAGTGATCTTTTCTGCCTTCTAAGCATCTTTTCTTCTTTCTCTTTAGAGGCATATTTAGGAACCTGAGCCTAGTTTCATTGAATCTGTGTCAGTAAGCGCTTAAACTATACATGCCATTTTATACTGGGATACAAACCGGAGTTTCCACATTACATCACTAGAATTGTTGACACTGATGAATGTCCTGTTAGTTATTGACGTCACTGGAAGGCAGCAGGAGATGGCTGCTGAGACATGGGCAGTGGCTCAGACTGCCTGCTAAGTTCCCCGCTCTGTCCTCACGCACTCACTCCATCTCACCCAGTGTGAGATAGGTGGGCTCTCCGGGTCTCACTTTCCCCAGCCATAAGCTATGAATAGTAGGATTGCTTCTTTGGTTGGGCATCCCTTCCCCAAAATTATAAATGCAGAATGTTCCAAAATCCAAAACTTTTTGAGCAACAGCATGATGGCAAAAGTGGAAAATTTTATATTTAACCTCATGTGACAGGTCCCAGACCAAACACAGACATACTAAAAATATTGCATATAATCATTTCCAGCCTATGCTTATATGGTGTGTATGAAGTAAAAGTGAATTTCATCTTTAGGCTTGGGTCCTTTCCCCAAGACATCTCATTATGTATATATAAAACTTGTCCCCAAGCCCTCACATCCAAAGTTTGAAACACTTCTCATCTCAGAAATTTTGCATAAGGATGCTCAATCTGTAAAGGTTGATTATGAAAAAGAAATCAGGTAATAGCTGATGAGGAAGCCCAAGATTGCAGAGCTGTACTGGGGGTTTTATTTTTAATTTTCAGAATAAAGGAAAAAATCATATTAACAAACAGATATCCATTTACAAAATAGCATAAGAACAATGCAAACAATGCAGAGTTACAGACAAAGTGGTAGGAAATTCACAATGGCTGCTGTATTACGTATTGATATCTTCAAAGTAGTTTCTCAGGAAAATAAATAGAGACATGCAATAGTGATCAAACAAGTAATCATTAGCTGTTCCTTTGAGTAAAGAAATAGAAGACAACAGTACCACTGTTAGCTACCCTGTATATACACATACATGATTTCCCCTTCTTGTTCTTCTCCTTTCCCGCAGCCCAGTTGCCCCTTACTCTTGAGCATGTTCCTGTGAACTGATTAACCCCACTGCTGAGGTGCACGGACTCAGTCCTGAGGCTGCGACTTCTACTGGGTTTTAACTCCATCCTCTTGCTCAGATTACAATGTACGTGGTGCGCTCACCCTGACACCAGGGTTCTTCCACTCACTGACAAACCATTTACTTGGGTTTTTGAAGCGCCTCTCCGACGATATTTTTAGCTATCATATTCTCACCACCTAAAGTTACTACCAGCACAATACTCATGTATTATAAACAAATTAGGAAAAAATAACTATGTGGTTTTCATCTTAACTCTGAGAAACATAAATCGACAACAAAGCCAAAGATGGTGAAGAGCTGAGGCTCCTCAGGCTCCTTGAAAATTCTTGCAATAGCACCAGATACTCTCAGCATAAATGAATGGACCTATAGAGAAATGGAAGCAAGTCACAGCCATGCACCCAGAGGATTTGTTTCATAATTGTTCTATAGGGAATATGCCTTATTCTAATTCTCACTCATCTATGGTGATCTTTTGATTTCTTTCCCTCTCACCCAAGTAGAAGCAAGTCTGAGTATTTACTAATGGTTGACCAGTTCCAGGCTATCATTTGGAGGTAATTAATTTGGACAGCAAGCATAAGCTTAGCATTTGTGAGTCTGACTTGAGGTCCAGATAACTTAGCAGATGAATTATTTCATTTTTAAGTAGCAACTCTTCCAAAGAGCCATTAATAAGACATGTGTCTAACCTCCAGTAACACATGTGTTTCAGTGCCAGTGTCACCCAAAGTTCCTAAATGTATCAATAGAACATTTTGGTGTGGTTTTCTCATTTAACTGCCACCAACCCAAACGTTTCATTTTAAGTTTCTTTTCATTTTTATTTTTAGGTCAAAAAATTCCCAGGAGCTACTAAACCAAAAGAGAGCTAGAAAAGGATATGTCATTTAGTCTTACATCAGAAACTAAAAAGTGCTATCAATTATCACAATCATAGAATAATTATGAAACATATGCATTACATTGCCAAAGCATATATTTCATTATAGGGACCTACCTAACTAGTCCTCAAAGTGTACTCCCTCTAAGAATCACAAAACCCTTCAAAAGTACAAAATGTATTAGCAGCATTATATGAATACTTTTGGAAAAAATGGTGCACCTGCAATCAGCCACTAAAAAGTTTTTCAAGGACATCCTCATAAGGAGAACACCATATTTTCAAACCCAAAACAGATGTGCAACTACTTGAGGCTCAGTTCCTTGAGGCTCTCTCTGTACTGTGCAGTATTGCCCAGATGTTGCTAGCTGGAAGGCCTTCGGTGGCTTGCATACTTTGTCTAACATAACAGGAGAATGACCCGGCTCCTTAGTTCAGAAGTGCAGCACAAACGTAGCAGAAAACTCAACTGTGCTGTAAGGTGGCCAGTCACTGGGCTCCGCTTTCAGCTTAGTGATAAGTGCAATCACGTGGCCTGCAGGCCCAGCTCTCGTGGTCCATTTATTTTCACCACACTCCACTGTCACACAGTTAAGTCAAATAGGCAGAAGTTAACCTCAACCTCTCCGCCTTCCGGAAGATTTCATCTGATTTAACGGAAGTGCACACACGCCTTACCCACCTTTGTTAAAGGCCGCTCACCCTCATGCTCTGAAAAGGGCACTGCTGAATCTGAGGAATGTAAAACACAGAGAGATGAAAACCAAAAATTTCAAAAGATCACTTTCCTTAATTATGCTTTATTAGCCAAGACTACCAAGTGAGGACTGTATCAAAGGTAACGCTACTACAAAGCAGCAAAGTGCTTTTCTTCTCCAAACATATGTCTTGCAGCTGAGCCCTACGCTCGGTTTTGAGTCTTATTTCATGTGGTGCTCTTATTCTCTTCCTTGGCTTTAAGCCCAAACATCTCCGGCGGTACTTTCCCTATGTTCCTAGGCTTAAGATTCAGACTCCGAGGCATTAAACTGAGCACAGTAGAATATTAACACAAGATTGTGTCTCCTTCAAATCAAGTGCTCAAAATATGTATATCCAGGGGAAAACAAACAAAACAGTCCTTTCTTTCTTTTTCTTTTTCTTTTTTTTTTTTTGCTAGTGGAAAAGAATCTTGGGACACTATTTGTTTCTTTTTCCTTATACATTTTCCTTCTTCATTTTGCAAAGTGAGTGAGGTGAGAAAGGAAATGCAAAGAATCGAGGAGGATGGAGAATTTTTGAAAATTGGCAGAAAGAAATGTGAAGATTCAGCAGTGGTGTTAATGGAAAGAACACAGAATGACACAGTAAAAGTAAGAGTGGCTGCTGTGAACGGAAAGTTCTAGGGTGCGTTGCATCAGAGCTGCTTCCACTGAAATGGCTGTGACTAATTCTGGAGGGTGGGAGTAGGTTAGCGTTAGCACCTACGTGTTCTGCTAACCATTGGTCCACGGTTTCTGACTTAAATAATTGCCCCAGTGCTTCCTACACTCAGAAGGAGAAGAACAAGAGAGAATATAGGGCACATTGGCGGCCTTGCTCTTTCACAGGGTTTTATTGTTGACTGAACTCATCTCACACTACTCTTGACGACTTTGAATCTGATTTTTGCAAGTTTCTGCTCAAAGTCCCCTTCTCTACTCAGCTGTTGAGATTAACCTTTGCATTTTGGACTTTCTTCTTATTAAAAAAAAACCTCTACCAATATTATTAGATCCTATTTTTTTCTGTGGCTCAAATAAAAGCACACAAAAGTTTGCAGTGAAATTTTATGAATCCACAACTTCAGTCTGCTCCCACAGAACTTTGACTCCCTGGTTTCATGGGTTCCATGGTTTCATGAACAAGGCCACATATGTGGTGGCCATAGTAGTTGGAGGCTTCCCAATCTGGCACACTCCTGTGAGTGCCAGGGAGACTCTCTGCGGATGTTGGCATTAACCTACCCCCGGAGCCCTTTCAACTGTTCTTTTGCTTCCACTCCTAAGCATTGAGTTATGTGGTCTGGTTTGGTTTGGTTTGGTTTGGTTTTTTGTGTTCTTTTTCCTTGGGTTCTTTGCTGACTCTGTATCTATACCCAAATGAAGGAGGTACATCTTCCTCTGAGTCATGTACTGCTGGAAAAACTTTTAAAATAGAGTTTGTTAGTTCACACTGAGGATGACTTTCAATAGAAGTTTTCTTTTAGCTTTCTTTACTGCAATCTCTAAGAATCCAATGTCTCAGAAGATAAAAGTAGAAGAACATTCATGTGGAAGACTATCAAAACTCGTACTTCCTTCCAAATATCTACTGTTTATTTTCAGCAACCTCATCCTACCTGGTTTCTTCTTTCCCAGAGAGACCCCTCAGTCCTCCTACCAATATGGTCCCCACCAGGGGACTGCATTTGTCAAGGAATACCTGCACTATATCAGAAAGTGATCTCCTCTTATATCACATCTATGTACCAGACATGTCAAGGCCGTACATCCTTTTAAATTGGATAGTTCAATGGAGCATGAAGATTCACTAGATTTGACATTCCTAAAACAAGTACTAGATCAAGACAAATTAAAGGAAATTGGTTTCTGGCCATTATCTTTTCATTCAGCTTGGCATGTATGCCAAGCGTGAAGGCTGAGGAAGAAATTCTAGAAAGGAAATCCTTGGAAAGAGTAGCAGTGTGCCACGAGCCCTGCCATTCTGCAGTTGACTAAAAGGGGCTTCCCAGAGCCTCTCAAAGAGCTTGAGTGATACCTTCAACAAATGGAACATTCACAATGGACTCAGGTTGGAGTTTCCCTGTTAAATATAAAGGTAGAAAATCTAGCTGACTTCTTCAAGGTAGAGAAGGTTGAAAGGTCAGAAATGGCTTTTGTCCCTATGATTTGTAAGACAGTTTTCAATACCATATGAAACAGGTCCGGTCTGAAAAGACTACTAAGAGATCTCAGCCTGGAAGTTTGGTTGAACCCCTGGACTGCTCAAAACCTGCCTCAAGCTATACCAGTGAAATAATATTCTTCCACCTTCCTCACTTTTCCTCTTCCCGGTCACCTCTTCCCATTGCCAAGCACCTTAAGGAGCCAGCAGTTACCAAGTGGGGAAGACGTAAGCCCAAAGGAGGAAAGAAGATGGCCACATGTGTCTGCTCCAAGGCTCTCCCTAGGAGGCCAAGATAGAACTGCAAAGCTTTTCTTTCCAGAGTCCTAGAAATCTAACCTCAATGAGCAAAGATAAACAAAATACAGATTAAGGTTGCTTTCTTAAAGCACTCACTGCACCCTGCTTGCTCAATTCGCTAGGCACAGAGGTCTCAAACCCCCCATGGTAACGGGGGGCGTCGCTCATCATTCTCATGTCTGTTTGGATCCTTTGTCTTCCCGACCATTCAATTCCACGTGACACCTCACGTTTGTAACAGAAGAGGCTTCTGCATTGTTTCCAATACACAAATACACAAATTTCCTATATGCAAATTTTATAATGTGTACATTTAAAAGCTGGAAGCAATCTCAGGAAGATCTGGTCCAGTGGTTCATAATATTTAATGTGCAAGTGAGCCACCAAGGACCTTGTTAAGATACAGATTCTAATTCAGTGTGTTGAAATGAGGCCTGGGATTCTGCATTCCTAACAAGCTCCTAGGTATGTCGGTGTTGCTGATCCAAGCACAGTTTGCATAGAGAGACTTTAGTCCTTTTAACTAAAAAACAAAATCCTAACCTGTCTAACAGAGTGTCTTGATATTATGAGGTATGAAATAATGAGGCAATTTTAGAATGATGGACTGTGACACTCCTAGGCCACGCTTTTCCATTGTCATTTTTCTTGTCATGTGTCACAACCTAGAGAGTAAAAGAGATCATGGCAGTGACTGAGAGAGTAAAAGATGGTGCGTGTTCTCATGCAGGCTCGCGAAAGGAAAGCCTGTAACCATGCTCTGTCAGACTCATGGCCTAAGAAAGCCCAGCCGATGTAACTCTCATCCCTCTGTTGTGCCATTTTTCCACAAGGAGCACTTTTCACTCCCGTGCATTTTTCTAGACTTCAGTTTATTGATCATCCTTTCAAGAAGGCTTACCCTAAACTCCAGGCTTAATAGCACGATTACTCTCTGTTCTCCGGTGCTATCCTGTGACTGCTTCTGTTTTAACATTTACTGTTATTGTGAAGTTAACTGGTAATGCATCTGCAACATCCTGCTTTATGATGGCTGGGACCAAATACTATTCTTAATACTTCTGAGTGGCTAGCAGAACATCTAGCACATATTAACTGTTTCATATATATTCATAAATTGGCTTTAAGACATGAAATGTTATGAAAGATGAAGAGGAGAATTTCCTGATGATAAAAAGGTAAGTGTGTCAAGGAAATTTAGTAATTATACATGCCTACTAGTGGAGGCTTCCATATGTACAATATAAAACTTACAGAACTGAAAGTAGAAATACATAATCTAACAGTAATAGTTGGAGACTTTCATAATCCGTTCTCAATAACTGAAATAGCAACTAAAAAGAAAATAAATAAGATCATGGAAAACATGAATAATTCTACAACCAATCTGACCTATTCAACTGACACGTAAAGATCCTTTCACACAGTAAGTGTGAAATGCACATTCAAATTTATATGTATTGTTCTCGAGGATAGAGCACATGGAGGATGATAAAGACTCCTCTGTAAATTTAAATTAATTAAAAACATAGAAATAATGTTTCTAGCCACAGTGGAACTAAATTAGAAATAACTAACTCTAGGAAATACAAGAATCATCAAATATTTGAAACTTAGACAACACACTCTTAAATCATCCATAGGCCAATGAAGAAATCAAAAGAGAAATTAGGAAACATCTTAAACTGAATGAAATTAGACATATCAACATGTATGTGATGCAATAACAGCAATGCTTAGAGGAAAATTTGGAGCTTTAAAATAAATATATCAAGAAAGGATAGGGTGACATCCATGAACTAACTAGAATAGGACTTATCTACCATCAGCTCCCCACAGCGGCTGTTTCTGACAACCACTCAAAGAGAGTATCTTTCTGGGCCCCCAGGAGTCTGTTGGAAAATTTCTAGCATACTACTGGAGGAAAAAAATCAACAGGCACCTTGGAGAGGCAAAAAATGACTTCAGCTTAGCAACCTCACTCTTGGTCCCACTACACCACAGCTCAGAGCCACTAAAACACCCTCCAGCCTGGATTCCTACCACAAGAGATTGAGAGCACAATGAGCAAGCATCCAGCTTCTAAAAATGTATGGGGAACTTCTCCAGAGACAACACCTTCCTTGTGCCTCCTACAATAACAAGAGGACCACCGTGGAGGAGTAATTGAGACAGTCTACAAACAGGAAAGGGAAGCAGAGACTCAGAAACCAGGACTTAAAGCTCAGCAAAGGCCCACAGACCTTACTTACTGCTTCATAGACACACTAAGGAGGCCCACTAGAAACCACATGGCATACTTTTCCAAAGACCCGCCAAAACTAGTACATGGGTGTCACCAAAATCTACCCCATAGTCAGTTCCTTATGAGCATCCTGAAAACAGTGAATGTGAGTCTCTGCAGATAGCTCACTATGTGGACCCAGGCAGCTTGAATCTGCTGGACTAGAAAAAGACACACAAATGTGAGCATTTTAGGATACCAGTTTAGGGAAAATAAGACTTTTGGCACTCAGCTGAGTTTTGTGAGATCAAGAAGAAGAAGAAGAAAATGTTAAGAATTCTCACCCATAAGAGAACAAGAAGAGCGCATGGGGTGATTCACAGAATCCTCAGAGGGCTTCGGACTCCCTAACCCTGCTGTCAGGTTAAGAAATTTCTCAATTGAGGCACAGTAGTAAGGGCTGAAGGAGGTGATTATTTCTTCAACTACAAAGACAGTAATGCAAGGCTACAAAGAAAATGAAAACCTAGGGAACCATGATATACTGATAGAATATAGTATTTTTCCAGGAATTAATCAAAAACATTAGAAATCCACAAACCTCTTGAAAAGAGTTAAAAATAATTGTTTTATAAAAGCTCAGCAAGCTATAAGAGAATACAGATAATGTCATTATATCAGAAAATGCATAAACAAAGTGGAAAATTTAAGGAAGATATTGTCTGGGTCCATTCCTGCTGCCATACCAAAATGGCAAAGATACAGTAATTTAGAAACAATATAAGGACACACATAAGCTGAAAGTAAAGAATGGAAAAATTATTTCACAGAAAAAGAAAGAGGAAAAAACAAGAAGGGGAGTGGGATAAGATAAAGAAAAAAATCTCAATAGGAAAGGAAAAAAATGAAATATCCTAAATTCTCCATGGTAGGAGCCTAAATTAATAAATACAATAAAGTTTCAAGCTCCAAAATCAACATTAAAGAATTGATTGTACTTGTATATACTAACAAACTCCCTGAGAAAGAAGTTACAAAAGTGAGTTGTGACCATTACTGGTGGTTGTCACCTTGACTAGATTAAGAAATGCTTAGGGGATTAGCAAAGCACTCTTTGGAATGTCTCTGTGGGTGTTTCCTGATGAGACTGACAGTAGGTCAGCCAAATGAGGGTGAAGAGTCACCTAATTGCGGGCAGCACCATCCAGTTAGCTTGTAACCTGGAGGGAAAGAAAGGGGAAGAAGGAAGGAATCAGCCTGATTTGAAAAGCTTCGTTCTGCTTGAGTTGGTTCATCTTCTGCTACTGCCATCCTTGTGGTCATCAGACTTCAGTTTCCTCAATCTTTCAATGCAGGTTCGTACCAGAGATTCTCCAGAGAGTGTCTAGGTATTCAGTCTTGAATGGGCAGTGCATCCTTAATCTCTGTCGTTCTGTGGCTTTCTTCCTCTTGGACGGAACAGCTGCTGTATCATTTGGCTCTTCAGTGTGCATAGAGCCATTGTGGACTCTCTGCTTGTGACTCTCTGTGTCTATCTAAAAAAATTGATTCTGCCCCTCCAGAGAACCTTTACCAATAATCAGTCCATTTACACTAGCAGTAAGAATACTTAAGAGTGGCATAATTAAGGAGATGAAAGATATGTACACTGAAAACTATAGAACATTCATGAAAGGAATTTAAGAAGACAAACAAAAAATAGAAAGACATTCCATGTAAATGGATTGGAAGACGTAATAATGTTAAAATGTCCATATCAAAAAAGGGGTCTACAGATTCTATGCAATTTATATCAAAATTCCAAAGTTATCTTTTAAATAGAAATAGAAAAAAAGAAAGAAGAGAGATTGTGTGCTATAGTCAAGGAAGATTTCCGCAGTGATGCAAAAATGGATTAACAATAGAAATTAGTGAATGTGATATATCATATCATTGAGAACAAAAAATACACAAACATTTCCAGTAGATGCAGAAAAATCACATGATAAAATCTAACACCCAAATGTGTTTTAAAAAGTAAAACAACTGTCAGCAGAGTAGGATGCAATCTGATCATAAGCATCTAAGAAAACCACACCTAATATGTTAAGAAGGAAAGGCAGAATACGAATGCTTTTAACCTAAGAGTGAGATCAAGGTTGTGGCCTAGATTTGGCCAAAGTCTGCTAGTCTTTTTATTGAGATGACACCACTAACACTTACCAAGACAGTAATTTGCTCAGGGTGACACAGATCACTAGAAGCTGAGCAAGATTTTAAATACTAAATTTTGGATTTGTGTGACTTAAAAGCCCTGTCTCTAACCACTATTCTGCAGTGCAAAAGATTTCTGCACTAGTCAAGAGGGCTCCATGCATACGTGTTGAATAAATGAAAAGCCCTGCTATTGCATTCATTTTACATGAGAAAAACTTGAGTTAGATTTCAGTACCTTTGCAAATAGTCAGGACATCTGACTCCCACTCTAAACTGAGTTTAAAATGTAATGAAAACTTGATTAGGCATGATATTTTCATGTGTTCTCTGTCTAATTGGTTAGTGGCCAGTAATCTTGGTTGGTGAATCTACTTTGAGCAAGCCTGTATGGACAAAGAGAAATCAGCTGTTGATAAGGAAGCAAAACCTGGACTACAGGGTTGTTCCCTTTTCCGTGATTTGGATTTTTATCTAGTGTGGTCTCTCCTTTGTTCACTGCTGCTTCTTTTAGGTTCTGGTGATGGACTAACACATCTGACTTCCGAGGCTCTTCAGCCCTCACTAACTGCTCATATTCCTCATGATGCTAGAAATTCAATACTCTACAGACAAGTTCTCTCTCTTCCTTGAATTAGGTACAGAAGCCTAACAATGTTTCATTTTGTTTTGTTTACACTGTGTTGAAAAAAGTTGCTTCCAAGCTAGGATATTGTCTTCTAATTTTTAACAAATGTAAATCAGATGAAATACAAAAATTTGCTGACACATCTTTAACTGACAATGCCTAGAATAACGGTATTTTGAAGATGGTTCAACTATTATTTTCCATAAACTGGCATAATGAACAGCTACAGTATTATTACTTATAATTCAGAGCTAGCTGGTGTTAAAAAAAAAAAAAGACATGTGGCATCCGGAAAATGTAATTAATTTGATGGTATAAGCCTTCATAAATTATCAAGTATTCCCAGTAGCAGCCATGAAAAACTTAGAGTGAACATGAGCTGCCTTTAAATTGCTTAGTTTTCTCACAACCAGAATTATTTTAAGGTGGCTGCACTGCTGCTAGTATTAAAGGCTGTTCAGATTATTATTACCCCTAATGGCTGATACCACCTTTAAATAAGGTGATAGAGATTTGGAGTCACACATAAACTACCATCGGCTGTCATTCTTCTTGCTAATGAACTGTAGCTTACAGAAATTAATTATAGGGGAAAGGTTGCTGTTACCCGACCAGGAATGAAGTCTCCAGATTCCACATCAAATGTTGCTGAGAAGGAAGTACAGAGGTTCTTGGGGCCCCACCTCCCAAAGCTCTCTTCCTGTTGTGCTCCTTCTGCCAGGCACAAATACTATGCTTGGCTGCATACTGGGAGAAGGACGATTGCGGAAAGGAATTTTAAATATTCACCAGCAGCATGGAAAGCCATCTGAGAAACACAGAACAATGTGATGGCTGGAACAATTTCCAGGGAGCCAGAGGGGGAGTTCTGAGTCAGAGTATCTGCACGATTATGAATCTACCTCTGAGCACCTACACAGTATTAGCAAAACAAATAAAATGATGCCTGACATTGCTGATTTTTCTAGAAATACATAAATAAATAAATTTTAATTAATACAACACTTAGTTTAGCTTCACCTTTTGAAACAATAGAACATATTTATATTTTACAAAATATTTAGAAGGGATCCAAAGAACATATCTTTTACCCTTTGCTACTCAGCCAGGAGAAAAATCAAGAAATAGGATATCATTTTTCTCTTTGAAGTCCTAGAACCAGGTAGTTTTGAAGTTCTTTCTAATCCTGTGATTCTTTTTTTGTTATGTAATAACACATTGGTGAAAGGGATAGACAATAAGCTGAATTTTGGGGAGGGAAAGATAGTAAACTAGAAGCATAACTTATGTGAGTCGGGTCAAAAATATCAAAACCATGACCGATCGTCTGTCGTACACCTAAAATATACTCTAAGGATGAATATGAAAAGATCTAAGAATAAGCCAGTCAAGGAGTTTGGACACGTCAGAGTTAAACTGGTCATTTTTCCAGCAGCACCATTGCCAACAGCTGGTTTATAGACATCCGTACAGAAACCTCCATATCCTCTCACCTGCCGAAAGAGGGAAAAGAAGCAGCTTGAGAGCTTGTTTGGAGGTTCTAGCAGGGGAGCGCAGCTACTTGTGTATCCTTGTCCAAGGCCATGGTCCTCCTCTAGGGGGGGCAGTCAGCCTCTTCAAATGAGCGAGTGTTCGGCTCTGTGAGGGACTCCAGATACACACGTGGAGCTCGCAGAAGGGAGCAAGGGGACACCCGCTTAGCCAGCCGGATCAGCCAAATCAACCCTGGTGATCCATGGGGGGACAGATGTAGCAATCATATTGCCCGCACATCCTGTAGGTCACTTGCTTGAGATGGGACTTCTAGGAGTGAAGAGCAGTGATTTGCCGGCATCGATTATTAACATGCTTCCTACTCCCTGGCAACACCAGTGGGATGAAGGAGCCGTACAACTCTAAAAATACTCCAGAATGTTTTGTAAAAATGCTATAACTTGAATAGTGGATGAAAGAATTTTGGCTCTTCCCCTTATTTACGATAATTACAGCATATATTAAATTAGATACTGACAACAACTTCTAAAAAAGTCACATGCTATATTGAAATATACAAGGAATGATGATATCCAATTGTAGAAATGTGTTTCCATTGCAAAAAGAAGATGTAATGAGGCCAGCATGTTACCATAGCTTCTGCTGTCAGAGATCCAGGTCTGCTGTGGCCAAGCGAGTTCCACGCTTACAAACAAGCACAGCTCCTGTGTCTCAGGCTGCTCAGCTGAGGCCATGGAACCGGGCCTGACTTGCTGGTGGGGCTGCTTTGAAAAATGTCTGCAGAAAACCACCATTATCTCTGTTAGAGTTCTTGGTCTGACCATCTGTTTATCTGTTCATCCATCCATCCTTCCACCCACCCATCTATCCATCCATCTCACAATATGTGGAGACAGCATATGGGGGCTGGTACAGGTCACTCACGAGTCAACCCACAGCAGTCTGGTAGTTTAGCAACCGTTCACTTTGAGCAGCTGCCAATGAAAGGCATTTCAGTTTGCCACCAGAGCTAGGAAGACAGTGAAGAAAATGTCCTAGTTCTCACTATTTTTTTAAAAAGTAAACACACACATTTAAGTGTGGTTTTCATTTCTCTTCCTTTTCTCTTATGCTTTCCAATTGAAGGCAAGAAAAGTAGTAAAATAATTTCTAAAGAATAGAAAATAAAAGGAACCCACTGAGCATGGTAGGAAATGTAACTATAAAAAGGCCATTAGTCTCATCTGTTAAAGGAAAGAAGCTAAATTATGCAAACTAAAGCTGCACTCACCTTGACCAATAACTGTTTAACTCTAGATGTATGAAGCGTAAAGATGGATTAATCAGTTTACTTTTAAAAGCCTCCTGTAAATGGCAAGTCAGTTAAAAAAAAAAAGGTTGCCTGGGGATGATTACAAGTTCAAATCCAGCGTAGCAATTTAGTGAGATCCAGTCTCAAAAACAAAAACTTTGAAAAAAAGGCTGGGGCTGTTGCTCAGCACAAAGGCCCTGGGTTCAATTCCCAGCACTGTAAAAATTAAATAAGGAAATAAACAAATAGATTGCCTGAAGGTTTTACAATTGTTTCTTATGCTTCTCTAAAGAATAGTTTCATTTTTTGAGCTCTTTAAAGGAGGATTTTGCAAATGGATGCAGATGGACGAGGACAAACGAATTCATCAGGCAGTCAGCATGAGTCACAGGCACAAGTTCGGACCACACACTCAAGCTTCAGCAGGGAGCTGGAGAAACAGTCCAAAATGCTCCATTCACAGCTGAAGACTGACTGATGCAGAGCAAAACAAAAACAATGCTTCCACTACCTCAATGTTTATTGAAATCTTTTTAAAATGATGCTTTGGATATGTGGTAATGGAGAGGGCCTGGGATTCTGTGTTTCTCACAAGTTCCCAAGTGCTGCTGCAGGTAGAGTGCGGAGGAAGAAGTTGGTGAAAGGAATGGGACCAGACTCTCCCCAAGTGTCCGCTTTATATCAAACGGTATTTAACAGATGGGTTGCTGGATATAGACAAGCAGCATTATGACTTTGAAAATAATTGGAAGTGTGCTTGCTTTATTCTGTTCATAGACAAGTAATATGATACATTTATTTTCTAATAAAAATCCGGATTCTGCAACAAGTGTTCTGGGCTCGATTCCAAGTTTGTTACTATCTGTATGACCTTGGCAAGTTTTCTACCTTCTCTGCATCTCAATTCCCTCTTCTGTATAATAGTGATGATCAAATCTACTGCACAGAGTTTTTGTTTTTTGTCTTTCACTGTATGTAAAGCGCTTACAACAGTGCACTCAAAGAATGTTAGACTTATTATCAAAGGGGAGTGAAGTCTGACTGGTTTTGAGGAATTCTTTTATTTTACAGTTAATATAACTTGACACCTAGAAGAAAAATAGAGCAGAATCAAAGTTAGCAATATTTATTACACCCTGTGACATGAAGAATGAAAGAAGCTTGAAAGGCATATGATCAACTTTTTCTGGGGAAGGAAGAAAAATAGCATGGGCTGAATACTGATTTTGTGTCAGGTACCAAATATTAGCACCCTTGATTTATTGTAATATCACTTTGGGATTGTGCCCCTCTCCCATCTCGTAGGTCAAGAACTGAAGAGCACAGATTAAGTGATGGCTAATGACCTCATAGCTACAAATATGGAAGCTCCAAGATTTGGACTCAGCCTTGGCTGACATTTATGTGAGCCGCTAAATGTGAGCCCTCTGACGTAGGAAAGCCAAGATCTGAGGTAAGCTACATAGGGCAAGGCCTCCAGAATCTTGCAGGGTCTCTTCTTTTTCTGCAATGAGTGATCACAGATCAGTGATTGATCAGCCAACACCTCAACACTCATGGAGGAATAGTATAGCCTGGCATTCACACATCAAAACGAAGTCATTTTGCTTTAAATGGCCGGTTGTTTTCTATCCTAGGGATCAAAAGAGAAAGAAGACAGAAGTTTTGGCATTACTTTTCCTCCACAAGGAGCTTCAGACCCCTTCATCAAGAAGGTCCCAGGGTCCCAGGTCTCACTCTCACCCTCACTCGAGCTTACCTTTCACCTCTGCCTCTCAAAGGAATATCCTCACCATGGCCCTAGCCCCCACATCACTCTCCTCTCCTCCATTCCCACTGGAGCCAGGGAGCCAACATGCTTACAGATTTGAAGCTCTCTCTGGTCACCATAAATAACAGAATTCCTCGAAGCGATGAGTGGGTAATTTACAATTCACTGACCGTTTCACAGGGGAGATGGAAGAGAAGATTTACACAGGATAAACTATGTCGCACTGCTTGAAGTCATCCTACAGTTTTTCCTTTCTCCCACTCTGCAGATAGATGTCATTGGTCCGCCCCCCACTTCTTACCTTACACTGGCTGGTCCCTCACTTCCTCCTAAAGTCCCCCACATCCTCCCTCTTTTCCCACTTTTCTTTATCAGTGCCATTTAGAGGGTTATAGACTCCTCCCTCAGATTTACAGGTTTGCGCCTACTCTGCAGGATGCTTCAATTACTAAGACCTGCCTCTCCTAGAAAGCAGTACAGTATGCTAACTGTTTGTTGTTACCCTGCCAGATCCACTTGAGATTCCCCTCTGTTTGTGCCTGTCTGGCATGAAAGCTTAGTAGAGGACATAGATTTTGTCAGTTTCAGTCACCCTGGCATCCCAAATGATGTAACAGTGCCTCTGTACCACGGCATTAAAATAAGAAAAATAGTCTTGGGAGGGCGGTATGACTCAGTGGTAGAAAACATGCCTAGCACATAGATATCCTGGGCTCATTCGCTAGCATGGGGAGAGGATGTTGTTCCAAATAACAACTATAACTTCTTCACCTTACATAACCAATGGGTCTCAAATCACAAGTCTTTCTCTTCACTACTTGTAATGCACTGAGATATTAAGAGACAATAGCCATGGGATTTTATTCATTTTCCTGTATGTACAAAGAGACGTACCTATCGTTTATTGTCCTGACTTTCTATCATACTTTATGTTGTAGCGTAGCACACTCCTTGCCAGCAAGTGGCCATTTCTGATTCTATTCCATTCCCCATGTGACCCTCAGTAGTGCCTGGAAGATCAGAGGTGATGAAAGTTTGTTGAGCCTGTGTGAGAGAACAGAGGTGGCAGAGCATGAGAGCGCTAATTAATATAAAATCGAAAGTAGGTTCCTCTCTTCCTATTTGCCAGGCAACACAATCAGCATGCTTCCCGAAGTCGTGTTGGTACAGGCCACCCTCTGTACCTGACGCACTGCAGGATCGTAAAGATTTTCCTTCTGATGGCTCAATACTTGTTGCTTGTACTCCCGGGTGGAAGAAGGGTGAGCTGGCAGAAGTGCCCAGGCTCCTTCCCCACTGATTATGCTCTGCAGCAGCAGGGCTGTTTTCCCCAGAATGGCAGGCAGCACAGTGCTTTGCCACACAGCAGGAGGTGTTGGCTTTATGCGCAAGACCTCTGTGACACTGGCGGGTGCAGTAGAGAGGCAGCGGACTTCCCCACACAGGTTTAACTGATTAAACCATGAGTCCCCACAGTGCTGGTGCTAGAAGGAGCCCGGGGACCAACTGTGGCCAGCTTTCTCATTTATAGGTTTCCTTCCCTGTGATGCCTGACATTTTCAAGGCCAAGCTGGCAAACAATTCAGGATGACAGCCTCCAGAGAAGAGGTTCATATTAAGTAACTCGAATAGTGTGAGTTTATAGAGACTCTTTCCTAGCACTTCTGTTATTTTCTCCTCACCAGGTTCCTTTCCTGGGAAATACAGAGCAAATCCCACTCCAGCTAAAGAAACTGCAGCCCATGGTGATCAAATGTGCCTCTGGGTAAATAAAATTAAAACCTGGAGATCTAATTTCCAGTTGAAGGCAGTTATTCTAAGACTCAGGTGAAATGACTTTTTTTCCCAAAAAACATACTAATACCATTTTATGGAAAGACCCCAAATATAAATCAAAATGCAAGAAATCAAATACCATTGCTTCCTTCACTGCCATTGAAAACCTAACCTTCCTATATCAGATATGGTTCTTGAATTCTTATTCTTGCTTATTAAGCATTTTTGTTTTAAAAAGCCACGTGTACACACCAGGCTATGGAAAGTTTTAAGTTGCTTCTAATGCAATTGCATCTCTGCAAAGAAGGAAGAATTATTATTGGCTTGTGGGACTTTTTTTTCTTTTATAAAGCCTAAGAGTCACCAAAAGTTCAGCATGATTAAAACCATTCACTTATAGTGTGTTTTTAAAAATTACAGCATATCTTCATTTTTTAAAAAGAGAGATGGAAAATATTCTTTGTATAAAGGAATGTCGTTGAACAATGTACCACATCTTAAAACAAATTAAACAATGAGCAATGTTGATTCCTACTTGTTTCTTTAAATTTTCTGTAGCATATAGTTAATGTCTCATGAATGGCAAAGAAAATAGTCAAACTCCTTCATTTCGTAAATCTTCTCTCATCCTGGAGATAGATTGTGGGGTTCATTTTAATTTTCAGCAGCCACAAAATATAGAAAGAAGTTAAGCCCAGTAGAAGCTGGAAGTCCCTCTCATACAGAGAATGAACTGCCCATAAAATGCACCTTCCTCCACCTTCCTATCAATTAGGCCTTTAAGTCATGGGGAAGCATGCATTCTTTATGCACATATGAAATACAACTGCAGAATATGCATTGAAATTTTCCACCAAAAGAAGATCTGGCCTCCAAACTATGTAAACGTCGGTCTTATTATCTGAAAGGAAAGGTTTTCTCCCCTTCATTACTCAGAAGAAATGTCTTCTGAGCACTTTGGACTGTTATTATTTAGCCACTGACCTGTAACCTATTCTAATTTTCCTATTTGCTAATTTAGCAAATTTGCTCTTTCCCAGTGCTCCCTCCCTTAGTGTAGGCTTATGTCCGTGGTACTGCGGATGCAGGATCAGAGATGAGTACGTTCAACCTTTTCAGGCACCAGACTGTTCAGTCTTCTGAATGTTTTCACCATTCCGGTACCCCATCACCCCCACATTTGCCTTAGAAAAAGCAATATCACTTTGAGCATCATCAGTTTTGTGTGTATCACTAATAGAACTAACATCAGCATTTGTTTCCAAAGGAAACAAAAGCAGAAGTAAGTGGAAGATCTGTAAGGTCTTATTTTGTTTCAGAGAACAACCTGAAGTTACTGACTCAGAAAGCACAGCTTTTCCCCACAGGGACAGACTCCCTTAAGGGCACATGGTTACAGAGGAATATCTTACATGGGTTTTCTAGAGTCTCATAGGACTTTAAAAACCAACTGAGGAAAAATATTTATTGAAGGGTTTTCTATTAACTTGGAAATTTATTAATTTGCTATACAACCCAAATCATAGCACTACACTGAAGAAAAGATGGATTTCCCAAGTGTCTGCAAATATTTGCAGACAGCAGTGATTGCCAGGAGCTTCATAAGCAGCAGTAAATTAAGACCCAAGAAAGTGTTAGAGTTATTTTTAAAATAATCATCAAAAATAACAAAAATACTGATACCTGATGATTCTTATAGAACAACAAGAAGAAAAGCAACAATCCAAATAGAGTCAGACTTCCTGGGAGGCCTCAGGCAATTCTTCATGAATTTCTGAAGATCAATATTTAAGCAGCAGCAAGAAAACAAACATAGAGATTTTTCTTCTCTTGCTTATTTGTGAAATCAGTAGAGGCCTTCACAGAATGAAGTAGGAAATAAAATGAAAAATCATTTCCCAACGTGAAGAGAAAATATGGCAGCGGGGAGCGGGGTAGGGAAGATAGTTTTTATAGATCAAATCAGTAAGCTTTACCGAGATCTAAGAGCCAATTACATTCAGGGCTGTTTTCCAAAGAATTTAAAAATACAGCTCCTCCTAATATGGTCCCAGAGCCCACCCTTGAGACGAGAGATGTGTGCTGCACACAGGTGCCCTCAGGAGGAGGAGGAGGAGGAACAGGCAGAAGCAATGCTCAGCTGTGCTGCAGAGGTGAGCTGGCACAGGCCGCCCATTTCCAAGTCTCCTTCTAGACAGAGTCTCCCCAGCCCAGAACTTACCCAGGCAAGTTAGAGTAGGGATCATAAAATATAAGAAATGCTCTTCTTCAAATGAGAGAAGTGATAGAGAAATCTTCCACGTTTGGGTTTTTTTCTTTTCAGTATCCCTTGGTTCCTTCCTCTGCCCCCAGTTGCCCTGCTAAGCTTGCCCTGGCCAGGAATACTGCAGAGCCTTGAAGCATGTGTTGACAAATATTCCTTTCAGGTGATTCCTATTCCAGGTCCCTCGGCCCAATCTTCGGAGGCCCGTCCACTTGGACGTTGCCCCACGCCCCAGGATTCCCATCTATCCCTAGCCTTCTGTCTATGTATGAAATCTGCATGGCTGATTCCATCCACTTCTGTGGCTCAACAGGTTAATGGCTCTCTTAGGAAAATCTCTGACTCAGATGGGAATATTTAACTTCAAGTTAGACATTATCTCTTTGATTTGACAGACGCCCAGGTCTATCAAACTCAGCAGTCAAAAGTAAAACTAACGCCCTCTGCCGGAATGGGAAGAAACCTATCAAAATTCGTTCACAGGACACGCAACTTGAAATACAGGACCGTCCAGGGACAAACAGGCCAGTAGAGCTGGGAGGCAGGGACTGGACTGGCAAGTTGGGGGAGGCTCTCTTTCTGAGTGGATGAGATTCTGCACTGATTCTGCCCTGCATGCGTATACTCTTGCCTTCCCAATGATATAACGACTTCATATTTAACTTCCTAATGCTTTCTCACATGCATTTGTAAGATGATTTTGGATGAAATAAACAAATAAACAAAAATACCTACTCAGTTCGGTTCTTCCTCTCTGCAGAATTTTGTTATTTTATGTTACAGGGGAGTTACAATGTAGGGCTGGTTAATTCAGCAGCTCAGTGAGCTTGCTCAAGTCCATGACTTCTGCTTTCCTACTCAAGGTCCCCATTGTGCCTTTTACTTTTACATCAAAGTCATATGATTTATTTCATCACTTTCTTCTTGTTACTTTCCAGTATTATCTTTATTTTTGAAATTAATTTTATTGGCACACTTTAGATATACATAATGATCACACTTATCATAGGGAATTTGTACCTGTGCCTGGATGCTTCTTTTTCCCCCAGTCCTCTCTCCTCTTTTCACTGTTTTTTCCTCTCCTTACTTAGAAAAGCTTTGCTTCCATTTCTTCTTTCTATTTTGTTTCCCTTCCTCCCTTCCTCCAAGTCCCCATCACCCTGTCATGTCTTCTCTTACGCTTAGACGCTCCCTTCTCAGTCCCAGAATGGCTACTGCAATCCCAGATATTTAGCCAGAGGGATTTACTTAGTTCTTTTCAAAAGTCAGGACAATTTGGGTGGGAGAGGGAAATCTAACTTTTTTACTTTTTAAAGTGTTTTGCTCTTTATTCCTAATACATCTTTGCAGGACATGTTCGCATTACTTGTGAGAGGTTGTTACACGGACCTAACACAGCCTGATTCTTTTCATCTCCACTTGCCCCATCCCTCTCCTTCCATCTCCTGGTGGAGCACAGATTCCAAAGAAGAACCCAATCTGACTTAACCCCATGGTTAGCCAAACGTGGTCCAGTGCCCGGCCCCAACCAGAGAGGGCGCAGAGTTGAGTCCCCATTCAACTGATTCTATTTGAGTCCCCACTTCCTTCCATGGAGAGGGAGTGGAGAGGAGTGAAATCACGATTGGACACTCCTGTTAGGGTATCACAGGACTGAGCACTTTGGTTCCTCCCTCTCCTGTTGCTATGTGGCTTTTGTCCAACCTTTCTAGTGAACTTCCCAAGTGTTGAAAAGAGGATAATTAATATAATAACAACTGTAATGAGTTGTTTCTAGGGTTAAATGAGTCCATAGTTACAAACCCTTTGAACAGGCTGTCGGTGTACTATAAGGTGCTGAGCAGTCACTAAATGAAGAGAAACGCAAATATTCCAACATTTGAGAAGAGAAGGCCTCAGCCCAAATAGTAGCATGAAAGATGATGAAGGGGGTGAGATTATGAAACATGAAAAAGATGTATATTTTTAAAGAATATTATTAACTGAATGAGTGACCTGTCCTAGGAGAGAACTGAGGCCAGCATAGAATAATGTTGCTATTTAGCCACTGGGATGAAAGGTGGGATGTTTCTGGGTAGTGAATCCCTAAGAAGGAGGAGAGTTAGGGAAAATCATTCTTTCTCACCCACGCTTGTATAAGCACCTTTCTTTCCACATCCCTGGAAAGTGTGTTACACATAGATTGCTCGTCTGACTTATTCTCTAGATTGGACCATGTGAGTGAGTGAAGATCAGATCTATTAATAATTACTACAGAAAATCAGGGATTATTTTTTCAATTAAAATAACATCATTTTAAAATTTTGGTTAGTACATGTTTGCCGTACATAAGGATGACATTCATTGGGAGGAATTAGTACATGTAAACATTCCATTCTTTTTGTTTCCCCTTCTTTCCAACAAAAATGGGTATCATTAACTACTACTTACCAGAACAAAGTACCTATCTGTAGTTGACTGCAGTGAGCAGCTACCTACCGCGTTTGAGTCAGTAAAATCCTTTCTTCTTAGACTTTAGGATTATGAGTTGAAAAATCTTTTGTTATTTAAAAAATACTTATTGATCACTATGTGCTAGGAAATGCTCCATATGTTATTTATAGGGTGGGCAAAAGAAAAAAGAAAAATGTTCCAACTTGTAGACTTGTATTCTGGGTAGAAAACTAAAGGCAAAACTAAATGTCTATGCAGTGTTAGATAACGATAACTACTATGAAGAAAAATAAGAAGAGTAAGGGGACAGAAAGTGACATGATGTTTTTAGATCAGCTGCTTAAGAACAGAGAACTATTTGAGGAACTAGTATGAGCAGAGGTGGGATTGGAGCAGGAAACAAGTATGAAGGATATTTAGGGTGGAAACTTGCACAAGGCTGAGGAAGAAGACTTGAGCATCATGAAAGAGAAGAATAGAAGAAAGAAAAGAACAGGGAAACAGGGTCCAGCTATAATTGTAGCTCGATCATTCAAATCCAGGACTGAATTTGATTCCTTGCTTTGGAGATTGTGTGAGAGCTACACTCCCCCTGGGTGGGGGTAGCCTGTTTACAATGTAAGGCAGGTAGAAAGAGGCTGCTTGCAGCCATTCCTCTCTTTTGCTGGTTGTTTTTGCTGTGCTCTGCTGCCATGAGCATTTGCCCTCTGCCATGTGCCACTCTGCCTCTGAGCCATCCAAGTATGGACTGAAACCTCCACAAACTGTAAACTAAGTAAATCTTTCCTTCCTTCATTTTGGGTGTTGGGTATTTTGTCTCAGCAACGAGAAAAAAGTAACCAAGACACTCCCTTTCTCCAAAAAGGCCAGTATGTCATTCTGAATGAAGAAAAGAGGCCAAAGAAGACTAGGAGAAATTTGAAATTCTAATCATGGAATAAACTGTCCAGAGAGGAGCAAAGAAAATGAATCTTCACTGGGTTAGAGAGACAATAGGGAATGTACATTTACCTTCTACGACGAGGGCTGGCAAACTACACCTGTGGGCAAAGTTCAGATTTCCACAGGTCTTAGTAACAGTTTCGTTGGGCTTGGCCATGATCATTTATTTCTGTGTTCTGTGTGGCTCTTTTTGGCTTCAGTGGTAGATTTCTAGTAGCTGTGACAGGGACCATTTGTGTTACAGATCAGGAAATATTTAATACATGGACTTTTACAGAAAAAAAAGCTTCTGTGACTCCAGCTTTTCCACACAATGTCCAGGGATTGCAAAGCAGTGCTTCTGGCTATGTTCAGCCTCTGTTTGTCTTTCCTGGTGCACAGGGTAAATTTATAGATCCCTACAAGAATAAAAGAATGGATTAAAAACACAACTTCAAATCAACATTTCCCTATTTTCATTCTGACACAACAAAATTCATTTCCTACTTTAAGAGCCCAGGACATACCCATGTCAGCTTTAGGTGTGTGATCCAGATTAAACTAGGACAGTCAGAAAGAGATGTAAATGCTTTAATCACCTAAATTACAGTTGACATATCTTTTCTGAATGAATAAATCCTCTGCTCTTGTATGTACTTCACCCTGATGCTGGATTTTCCTCATCTTCTCTTGACAGATACAAAATCTGAACTGAACTCTCCACCTCGCTGGCAAAAAGCACCTCCAGGAGCAATTTGATGCAACAGGCAACTGACACTGCTCATCTTGGACCAAGAGAATTAGGTGGGGTAGTGAAGGAAAGGCAGGATGGCCTGGAATTTTAGACAGCATGGTGAGAATGGAGAGGAGATGATGACCATAGAAAGGACTTCCCCACACCCTCAGGTCAACTTAATAAGGATCCATAGTTTTGCTGAAAAGAAAAGCAAATATTTTTCTTCTCTGGGATCTTGATATGCCCTGGTTTATTCAGCAGTGGATTGTCCTTTCTCATCTTTCCCGGTGCTCAGGGACACAACCTGCCCTTTAACTTTAGTTTATGCTGTTCCAATGACTGTCACCTTATCTGAAGAAATGGGTGTTTTTCAAAGGGAATCAAAAGGAGGCCCAATCCCATGTTCAAGGCTGTGCTGCCATTTTCCTTTGCCATCTTCCCAGGCCCAGGAACAAAAAAGGAAAAAAAACAGCACTGCCTTTGGCATCCCGAGAGAGTTTGTTCACTTTCAGCCCTACAGATATTTGTGTTTTGCGTGTGATAACATCTGGACATACGTGGGCAGTGCTAGCAGGTCTTTCTGCAAGCAGATGTTGTGTGAACTGTTTTGCACTCCTCACCAGTAAAAGGGGCAGGCAAGCAGAACGGTGCCATTCTTTGCCTGGCATTTGGCAAGAAAGAGAAAACAAATGCATTTTTGACATCTGTTCCTGTTCTTCTTCATAGCGTAGCTGTGCCAGCCAAGCAGTCCTGATCAGGCATAATTGATAAATTATCAAAGCAGCCTGACAAGGAGGACAGTGAAAACTATTATTAGAAGGAAAAGAATAAATAAATCACTGCTGTTTGTCAAGTGCTTCAGAGAAAAAGTTCAAGGGACAGGAAAGTCTTTTTAAAAAGTCAGTGTTGATTCAGTAAAACTCCTTAAGCACCATGGTGACTAAAACATAAATAACTTTCTTCTTCATTTTTGCCTCCCATGAGTTATTGAGAGGAGATTAAAAACTTCAATCCTTTATATCATGAAATAATAACAACTATAATTTACTGAATGCTCTGCAAGGCACTGGATAGTCTCTAAATCCATAACAGAAATTATCCTTACTTTAGAGATGGGGAAAACTAACACCAGAGTGTATAGTAAGGTCACACAATTGATCAAAAGACAAGGGGAGGATACGAAAGATGCCTTCACTGTGCATTTTGAGCTGACCAAGGACTCCCTATTCACCAAGTCCATAAACACACACCTGTTAAGGGAGCCATGGGAGGGAGCAAGGGCTGGGACTTGCCCCAGATATTCTGAATCCTACCCCTGCTTCACTGGAGCTGGTGGATTTGCTTTAGTTATGTAACTGAAACTTTACTTTCCTTGGCTGCAAATGAGCAACCCAATTGTTCTCACTGGACTTTTATGTAAATTAAATGAGAAAATATTTTTCAAACTCCTTAGAAATACTAGATACCCAATAATAGAGCTGTCTGTGGTTTTTTTTTTTTTTCTTATTATTGAATCAAGCCTGTGTATGCAGGCTTGAACTAGAATCCCTGAAAATAGATAGCGGTACTTAATGATTCATACTATATAGTTTTAAATTTTTTTCTCAAGCTGCTGTGCTTTTTTAAGATGTTTCACAGGGAAAGTGTTGTGTCCTCTGGTTACATCCAGGTCTTCCCGTTGGTCACATCATTGACCTTGCCAAGCAACTTGACACTCTTGTTCTAAAATGGGCCAGAATTTTCAAGGCATGTTTTTTGTTTTTTAAGAGTTCACAATGCACTTTTATTTTTGTAACTTACAAGTAATTTTTAAGTTGGCCTTCAGAAGTTATAATTGGTCATTTCTTTCTTTAGGTACTTCTGTGATGTCCAAGAAAGGGGAAAATTTTATCCCTTGATTAAAACAACAAAACACTTAAACACACAAAGAGGGGAGGGATGACTTTAACTACAAATAATGATTCTCTGCTGCACTATTGCTATGGAACACCCAAGCTTCGTCTTATTCCAGATGCTTTCTTTTATTGCTTCTCGGTGTTTTGGCTAAGATCAAGTGCAGATGCTTTCTTCTGATGGCTATAGTAGGTGGTAGCTTTAAATGTACATATTTAAGGCAAGTGATGCTTCTATTTCATTCACAAATTCTCTGATATTCCCTTGGCACCACACCACTTTCTCTTACGGGACCTTGAAGGCATCCCTAGGGACTGGCTTGTGGACCAGGATGTTAATTCCTGCTTTATGCATAGCTCTTCCAGCATTCACTTATCCTCTGCTTTCAGGAGCCATCTCTGTGGTACCTGTAGTACCTTCAGTACTGTTAAGGTGCTTTTTAATAGTTCACTCAAGAATGGATGCCAAAACCACAACCTGGCTGTTTCCTTCCTCAACTGGGCTTCTATATGATGCTGAGTCCTTACAATGCACAACCTGTGTCGGAATTCACTGAAGGGCAATACTCTCCCACAGACCTGTTCTGTATTGACTATAGCAAAGAGCTCCAGACTTCCCTGAGTTCCGGTTTAGTGCACTCTGGGGCAACATCTTCATTTTCCACAGGCTCCACTTGGTGTTTCACCACCGGTGTGGAATCAGTGTGTGGATCCACACTCCAGGTCCCTGCAAACTAGCCAAGGACAATTTGCTGCTGGGCATATCGGCAAAGCCTCAGGAAGACTTCCTCCTTTGCATCTCCTTGCTCTCAGCAGTAAACTGACTCAGGCCCCAAACCATCTTTCTAAGTGACAGATTTAAGGCAAAGTGTTGGGGCCATAGAGACAAAACTTCTCAACGCCTCTACACAAACAAAACTAACAACCCTCAGAGAGTCCAGCTAGCATTCATAACTTAATTTGAGAAGTGAATAGTCTCCATCACATGCTTTCTCCTCTATCTTATTTATAATCATTGAGAAGCTTTTATTATACTCTTGTTTTTACTACAATCCCATATGTCATATATGTGTTAAATAATTATTAGTTGACAAGTACAAAGAAAAGGAAGATGTGCAATAAACAAGTTTTTAAGAAGTTACTTTGTGAGCATCATGTCTGAGATGCCACTTACCCTTCAGTCTCCCTTTAAATCCTGTAGGAAGCAGTTTGTTATCACTCCCTGCTCTGTGACTACACCTGAAATGATCAGACAGAGAACAAGGCACAGCTGTAAATGTTCAGTAAAGTCACACTATGCACTACAAACGGTATTAGTAATGAAACCAGTTAAATGCTTCTAATTTACTTGTCACCATGGCAATAGGGCGACGAGAGAAACATATTTTCTCAAAAAGGATATGCTTAACATTTCCTGACGTTACCTTAAAACTCAGATTAAGCACAGAATGAATATTCTGCTCAAAGAGAATGAATATTCTGCTCTGCAAACTGAGTGGTTGACTGCTGATAGCAAAAACTGTCATGGTTTAACATTTCCACCACAGAGTAGATACAAATAAAGCTAACTATTGTTTGAACATCTAATAAGAAATTAATATGAACCAATTAGCTGAAATTAGAAGAAAATACTAGCTCAGGCACAAAGTATTAAATTTATTTTGTGAAGATTGGTGGTTATATTAAAACTATGATGCTGTTATATCTCAAAAAATAAAAAAGAAACCAAATGCAAGTGGATTCAGCGTGTATATGGAGGTGCAAATGAGATGCAGAGCGTTTCTTTCTTTTTGTATTTGTACCATTTCTTTCTAACAGCAGCATAGCTAACTGACCAGGTGTTCAACTTTTATCTCTAAATGAAGTGCTGTCATACATCTAGCCAGCATCACAGGAAATGGAGGCAAAAGAAAGTCTAGATGAGATGAACTTGTGAATGGTCGGAAACTAGCAAACAGAAGTGACTTCATCACCATAGTAATCCGACATTATTTTCTTCATTGCATAAGGCATAGAAGCCTCTTACCCACGAACATATAATTTCCCAGTGTTGGTATAATGTTAAAGATCTGTAGGTACAGCTGAGAGAAAACAGTAACCAGAGAGGTCAAAGTTTCAATATTTCCAATTCTACCAAAAAGATATTGAAGGATAACTCTTTTATGTAAAAAGAAGACAGAACTTGGAGTCCAATTCTATAGTTTATTAGGTCAGTGTTCTTGGTCAAATCTATGAATTTTAGATTCTCCCGCTTCATCAAGAAGGTCATACTTTTCTCAGTTATCGCTTACTGTGAAACAGATCACCCTTTCACTAACTTTGCTCACAAGTCTCTATGTAGGTTGTGCCCACTGAGGACTGCTTATCTCTGTCCCACACAGCATCAGCTAGGGTGAGAAAAAGGCCAGAGACAGTTTGACAGCTGGGGCTGAATTCTTCCAGCGATCTCCCACTGGTATGTGGTGGTCACAGGTTGACAGCTGGCCCCTCAGCTGGAGTGTACATGTTGGTTGCTCTCCACACTGGCCCCTCTGTGTGGTGCTGCAGCTTCCCTGTGGCAGGGAGGCCATGCCCAAGAACAAGCTGTCCCAGAAAACTATGCTAAAGCTGCTGACTTCTTAAGGATGTCATATACTGCAACTGCTGCCAGTAAATATTCCCAGATACAAGGAAAGGAAACACAGGCCCTCCTTTCCACAGAAGGGATGGCACAGTTACTTTGAAAGATTGTGTGGGATGACAGGTATCACTGTGGCCATTTTTTGCAGTATACAACATATCATAGTCGTAAAAATCTGTCACTTAATGGAGATTCCTATTTCACATTTTTTCTCAAGAAAGACTGTTTACATGCCTTCACACAGTTTCACAATTTTTATCAATTTTTCAAAATAGCTAAAAACTGAAAACTTAATGCCAAATTATTTCCTAATCTTACATCTTTGCCTTCTGAATAACAGCTTTTGGGATGCCGGTGTGCATTTGCTTTAGTGCAATCTTGAGCAGAGGAAAGTTGACAGGGCAAGGGTCCCTTTGTTGCTGTTGTCACCTTAAAATGCGAAGCACCCTGCTGGAGTGAACTCTGCTAGAGGGGCAAAGAGTGCAACACTTTTATGAAGGACTCCGTGTGCTCAATGGAAAGACTCTTCATATTTCATATTCATATGTTAAATGGCTCTCCTTCCTACGCCCTTCTGTATGAGCTGTGCTCTTGGACAGGTACTGCATGGTATTAAACCTGACAGTGTGTGTGAAGTTTCTAACTATTGATGGAATGGTTGGCTTTTCTGATGAATAAAATCCCAAATCTTATGCAGTTATCAAAAGAGTTTACCAAGTTTACCCACTGACAAATTAGTGATTCAGTATTTAACTTCAGTCCCAGCATCCTCAATTCTGATCAAGACAATCACATATAAGACTAGTTGGGAGTCATAGAGAGATCTGGCAGAAACACTCTCGAAACATCCCCAACTGTTTCCCCAAATGTCGTAGAGACCTCACAAAGAGAACTTCTTAGATGTTTGTCTTCCTGTGAAAAAGCAGTTATCATTCCCTACGCCAAATATTCAAACAAATTAAGTACCAAAATTACTTAAGATTCAACAGTCTCCAAACTCTCAGATACTTAACATCACAAAGACTCCATTAAAATCTGTTTACCTCCAAGTTTTATTCTGGCGTTGATTTATTAAATAAGAAACTGAGAAAGTCATTGAGAATAGCAGCAAAATGAAATGCATTATTGAACTGTCAGCAAAACTGCCAGGCACAGTTTCTAATCTGTGGGAAAAAGAGAAAAAAATAACGTAGTAAAGTTTTCGTTACTTCCATTAAGCCGCTGCTTTTGTTGCTGCCAAACCATACTCCACGGAAGCAGCACTTCAAGGGAGGACGGCGAGGAGCTGTGCGCTCAGCAGCGGCAAACACTTCGCCCGGTGTTTACCCCACCATCTTTTGTTTAGCTACTGTTCCTGCAGTAGCCATCTCCGTGGTGCTAAAATCCGTGGTAAATTTTCTGTTGCTGTCAACAAAAGTAGCTCTGGAGGTTTATGTTGGATGCTAGAAATCAATTTTAGCTCTGAAAAATACACTTCAAACTATGTAGGAAAAAAAAAACCGTCAGTGACATCCTATGTATTTGCTGTCCAGTTTAAATAGCAGGGTGCATTTTACCAGTTTAATCATAACCATGGGCTTCTGCCAATACTCACAAGGAATTCGTTAATTAATCCCTGTGAATATCTTAACTCACCAGATTAAAGACGCTACTTAAATGAAAAGATCTTATCTAGAGAGAACATGAACATAAAAGAAAGTAGCTTGGAGAAAGTGCAACATCTGGACTTACATGCAATTTCTTTATTCTGTGAGTTGATGGTTTCAAATTTGTAGCTGCAGCCCTAGCACAAATTAAAGATTTAAGGTTATTGCTTCAAAATTATTCTGGAGAACGGGAGAATATGATGATTAAAACCCCCAGATAATCCAAAGACTGTCTTCCATGTCTTGCCTCTTGGGAAGAAGTTGATGGATACATTGGCATAACCTATCCACTTAATCCTGCAAAAGGTTGTGCTATCTAGTGAGCTAAACTGCCCGGACTTGATTCACATGCACAAGAGTGATTCTGGCAGTTGATTGTTGGGAGGAATCTCTATCACAAATTAGCACAACTTCAGTAACTTAACATAGCACACATTTATTCTCTATGGACTGTGAGTCAGAAATTTGGACATCACTTCCCCAGGTCCCTTGCTTCAGGAGTTCCACAAAACTTCAAAATGTCATCCAGGGCTGGGGATTCATCTGTGAAGGCTCAGCACAGAAATGACGAGGGGTCCTTGGCAGGATTCTGCTCCTTGCACACTGTGCATCTAAGAACTTTGGTTCTCCCCAACCAAAGCCCATATCAGTTCTTGCTGGGGTGCAGTGGTGGGGATGGGGCTTTCCACATGGCAGCCTGCTTCATGAATGCACACAAGAAGGGAAAATAAGAATAAACTAGTAAGATGATAGTCACCATATTTTTGTAGCTTCATACCATTATTTTTATGGCATTCTTTTGGTTAAATGCAACTCTCTATGTAAGCTCTCACTCAGCACATGGCAGAGATTACTGAGGGCCATCTTAGTATGCATCCGCCTGCCTCAGCCTGGTTGAGGCCAAAGGGTCTGGGAAAGGATGAGTGTGTTGTGTGTCTGCTGTAAATAATAGTCTCTAGACCTACGCCCACGTTCTGCAGTCAAAGCATGGTCAGGCTGAAGTTAAGGAAACTTTCATCTGCCCCAGTTCAGTGAAACCTCAGTGGTTTCACTGAGGTTTCGCTCATGTGACAGCAGGTAGGGACAAAGTCCATACACATCCTTGCTGCGTGCAAAACAGCATTATGCTCTCTGAACAGAACCTGTGTTCTTTACTGTAAGCCCTCAAGCTCTGATGTTTCAAGAGTGAATTACAGACCAGGCTATGTGATCAACGTCATGTGTGTGTATTTTACTAATTTACTAAAAGGAGAGAATAGGAAGAGGAAGACTGAGGGGAATGGTTGTCCTTAAACTTTTATACAACTATAAAAGGGGATGTTAAACATTGCGGGAGAGGGTGACTTTCATCTGAGAAGTTACAGTCATGCTGGCTATGGAGTTGAATGCTTTATTATTTTAAGAAATATGTATGATTGATTTAGCAATTCCTCTACTTCTCACCGGCATTTATTCCTTTGATCCAGTGACCAAATTTCCTCAATGTTGTACACATTCTAAGTTGTATGTAAAAATAAGTAAAGCTAAATAAAAGTTAATTCTCTAAGTTTTACAGCTGGGGAGGTGGAGGAGGGGAAGGCCGTTAATCAGACATCTGCACTGTATCCAAAGACATGGCTGCAAGAGTACTGGAGATGTTCTCACGTTATGTTTGTATTCTTACATTATTTTGAATGAGTAAGTAGATATCTCAGCATATTACGGATGAATTCGGTGTGCAACTTTCCAGTCAATAAAGTGTGTCTCTCTATGCACACCCGTACCAGCTACACAGGAAAGATGTAGGTGCTGATGCCTGCCAAGTGACAAGAGGACAAAGAAGAATCATATAGCAAAGAAGGGAGAAATAGGGGAAAAGCAATGTGAAGCATGTGATTTTTCTTTGACTGTTCTTTTTTTTTTTTAATTTTAAAGAGAAAAGAAAACAAAATAACAAAGATAAAAACAAAACAGAAAAACCAATAAAAGTGACACAGAATTTCAAAACAAGATGATAGGAAATTAACAGTGGTTGTTACAGTACATATTGTTATCTTCAACGAAGTTGCTCAGATTACCAGATGTAAGAATGCAAGGTTGATCAAACAATTAAGAATAAAAGATAATAAAAAAATTAGAAACAAACAGTTTCACTAATCAAGATGGTAAGAATTCAACAATGGTTGTTATATTGCATATTGTTGTCTTCGAATTAGTTGTTCAGATCACCAGATCTAAGCATGCAAAATTGGTAAAAGAGAGATTTAAGCATTAACTGTTCCTTTCAATAAACCAATAGACATCAGCGGTTCAATTATCCCTGCTATCCCTGTACATACATATTCTTTGACTGTTCTTATCATATTTTGCCTGAAAGATATAACCCAAGGATCATTACATTTCATTTCTCTTCACCAGTGCACCTCAGACTCTTCTGGAAATGGTGGAAAGGTCAAAAGGAGGTCACAACCTCAAATTTGTCTCCTGAGTTAGCCCTATAATTTCTCGTGTACATAGCTTTATAATGAGCTTATGATAGACTGTTTTCTCTGAAAATTTAGAGATTTGGGGCTGATGTTTTAGTATCACCTTCTGCCTACTATTTATCAAAACAGGAAAGACTAAAGAATTAAAATGTCTAAACTTTATCACATGTTTGTGTGTGCTGGTGAAGCTATAGAACAGTTGTTAATATTGAAAATGAGATGAAAGATGTTCTAAATTTATCTTATCAGCACTGTCTTTCAACATGATGAGAATTACTTGACATTATCACACTGCTTTTCAGCCCGTTGAAACCAAGTCTGCAAAGACACAAATTCACTCAGAAGTCATAGCTCAGGAATACAGAATGGTGCCAAATGAGACAGATAAGTGTTCATTCACCTGGGAGCCATATTTTGACTCACGTTATGCTGTGAGTTGAAAAAAAGCAACATTCACATCAATTTAAAACTCATACTTAAAAGACCTCAGATGGAAACTATATATTTTTCCAATATCCTTATATAAATTAATATGTACCATCTGGGTTACATCTGGCAACATAAAAATGTTGTCTTACGAACATTAAAGGTGTGAGAACCATCAAGCAGCTCCAAGCTGATTTGGCACATTTGTTCACAAAAGAGACAATTCTTCATGTGGGAAGATTTAACCTAGACAGTAAATAGAAGTTTAAGGCTCATTCCAACATACAAAATTTTGTCAAAAATGCAAAGGGCTTATGTTAACATTGATGAGATAAGCAGACCTCATCCTATCTTAGAATATTATAAAGAACTAAAGTAAATTTTGGAAGATTCAATCTATATTTAGATCTTTGTAGTCAAAGATATATTGTGCCCATTTTGGAAATAGAAATGTTGTGCACAGAAATTGTGATTCTCCAAAGTAGAAAACCAATATTGAACATTTAATTCTCTGTCTCTGTGTCTCCATATTCTATGAATGCTCAAAAGCTATTTGCTATAGTTTAGATCTTCAACCCTTTCCCCCACAATGCCCCATGTGTTAAAAGCTTGGTCCTAGAGTGGTGCTATTGAAAGGTGGTAGAAACTTCCAGAGGGGAAATCTAGTGGGTGGCCTTTCTGAGGTCATGGGGAGCACACCATCGAAGGGCATTATGCCTCTCCTGTCTGTTCCCCTTCCTTTCCATTTCTCCAGCAGGTGGTGAGTGGTTTTGCTCCAGCACATCCTCTTGCCCTGATGCACTGACTCATCTCCAGTAATGGCGGCAATGGATCAAAGATTGGAAACTACACAACTGTGACTCAGAACAGGTCTTTTCTCTTAGTAAGTTTCTTGCCTCAGGAATTTGTTGTAGTAACAGGAGCTGACTAACACACCAGCCAGTGTTTAGTATACACTGATCACAGCACAGAAAGACTCATTTTCTATTGTCACCTTTGTATCTATCGTATCACCAACATTAAAAAAAAGCATGATATTTATTACCTATTATTACTTAGGAAATAACATTTATAAATATATTACTAAAAACGGGAACAAAATTTATTCCAAATTAACTTCTTACCCTCCTTTTACTCACAGGTATCCACACAAGTAGCTGGTGTGCTGATCTGAAGAGATTTACTTCCATATCATCAACAAATAGATAACATAAGGGATAAATAGTCTATGATTTGATATACAAATTATGATGTTAAATAATCCTGATTATTCTAGAGATGCTGAAATTATGAGTGAGAATATGCTCGGTTATACCTGCAATACAGCAACTGTGACCATACTTTTAATCAGAAACATTTCTACCACAGAATTGGCAGACTTATGGGAAAAGCAATATAACTACATACTGTAATAGAACTCACTTGCTTCCTCAATCTGAAGGCTAGAGAAACTCTTTTAGCAGAGTGCTGAGGTCAAGCCAGGCTATTGCATAAGGGCACAAATCATCCATGTAATTCTCTTTCATTTCTCTCTCTGTCATTATTTTTGTGCAAGATAAATCAGTTCGAGGTAAGAACAAAGGAAACATAGAATAGGACAGAATCAAGAAAGGGGCACCTTGCAGGCTGTCTGCCAAAGGTAACAGAAACTACTCCATCTGACTGACTGCCTTTGTGAAAGTGTGAAGGAATCTACTGTATGAATGTGTGGGCCACACTTTTTCCATACTGTGCACTGCCAGTCAAAGAAGGGGGACCAGTCTATCCATAGGGAATTTGGCCCAACTGAAAATGCTGTAAGGGAGGACAAGCCAGTGATAAGTCACCTTGGTGATGCTGCAAGGGCTCCCAAAGCACCTGACAGGCCTGGACACTGCACAAAATCTCCCCTACTCTTAAATCTGCAAGAGCCATGCTGCTTCAAAAGCCTGATTCAGGCTGCATCTTGAGAAAAACTATCTTCTGACACAGATTCACATTAACTAAACTCGAGCATGATGAAATTATCATTCTCTTTGATGGTTGATGATATCTGCACTATTCCATGTTCTCTCTCTGAATTCACCTCTTACCACCTTCCTCCTTGAATGCCATGCTCGAGTCTCCCTGAGCCTACGTCCCTCCTCAAATACATCACATATGCTTGCTGGGTTCCAGGAACTTGTTCCCTCACTCTTCCTTGGACTTCTCAGTGAGGTTTTATTCTTCTCTTTACTTACAGTTCAATATCAGAGGGGTGACATCAGCGAGATGGCAGACTATAAGGTCCCAGCTTTCACTTCTTTCAAAGAAATTCCAACCTGCAACTTTCTACACAGAAAACACCTTTGTTACAACCATTAAACTTAGGAATGAGACTGAAACACCTATGTAGATCATAAAACCAAATAAAATTCACACTGGAAGAGTAAGAGAAATAGTTTTGCTTCGACTGAGTTAACCCTGCCTCCCCCATCCCAAGTCAGCCCCAAAACACACAGGTTAGCTGGGGTGGATAGAAATAAAGACAAAAGCACATGGATCTTGGTGGTACCTGTTTCTGCCATTGGTGATGGTCAGTGATGCCATCCAATGGCAGAGTTCAGGGCAAAGCCATGCTGATTGCTCCTAGAAGCATGGTGGGACATTCAGTCAGTAGGCAGCCAGGTTCTATACCCAGCACCCTCACAGCCCACTCCAGGGCTCTGTGCAGGCAGCGAGATGCTGACTAAACCTCATTTCTGTAGAATCTATCAGCTAGAATTGCCTGGTCTTGTTTAAACAGTGGCTTGCTCTAGAATCAGAGTCTACCCCAAGATCTTACCCAGGAATAGAGATCCCTGCTGCCTTTCGTTCCTGCAGAGCACCCAGCTGGACTTGCCCCATCTAGAGGCCATGCAGCGGGTAAGCCTAGCCTCAGAGCCTATTCCAAGACACCGCTCAGGCAGAGAAATGCCTGTCCTCATGAATGTCTTCAGAGTTTATGCACTTGGCTTGCCTGTTACAGAATTCCAAACAGCCAGTTGACCCAGATGGAGAGCATACTTCAAGGACCAAGAAAGCAAAACACAAAAATATTTCTCTAGAACACAGCCTCTGGGCTCATCCCCTACAAGCAGCAACTCTTTCTACCCTTGGAGCTCAGCCTGCACCCTGTCCAACTGTAGAATACAAATAGCAGTTCTTCTCCACCTAAGGATGCACCCTGCTATCCTGCATAATCAGAAATGATCACAATGACCTGCCAGCAGTCTGACTGCAAAGCATAGCCAGTGGTCTTGAGAGGCAGTAGACCACAGCCAGCAGCCAGAGCAAGGACAGCAGCCCAGTCAGCTAGAGAAAATGATAGCAAGTTCTGCCTGCACGGTGTTACTACAGCGGGCCCATCCAGAACCGCAGTCTACACTAAGACATATAAGCTGTCTGTCATTGCAAAAGACCACTTGTAAGATCTGAAGAGGTTTTCCCCTGAAGTGTGCAGGCACTAATGCAAAGATACAAAAGATTATAAATAACTATAGACTAGTGACACTACCAAGGGAAAAAAGAGATGGAGCTATATGAAAGGACAGTGAAATTAGAATAATCATATTCAAGAAATTCAATGATTAGAGACTACAAAGAGAAAATGTTAAATGCACTTTGGAAAATCATGAGAAAAATGAAAATCCAACCCACACAAAAATAGAAGTAATGAGGAAAGAAATGTTACAGATGAAGAATATAAGGAACTGAAAATTTTAGTTGAAAACTTCCATAACAACTCAGCAAAGGAGAAGAACGAAACAGAACATTTAAAATTATTCAGTCAGAGGAACAAAAGAAACTAAAAGAAAACCTGCAGAAATTGTGGAATACCACCAACAGAACTATTAGCAAAAGAAACCAAGAAAAATAATCCTATTTAAGTAGATACAAAAACTAAAATACAAAGATTAAATTTATTGACAATAGCCATGCTGACGTGTGTGCGGTTGTAGCTCATTGTGGTTTTAATTTTAATTTCCCTAATGGTTAATGATGCTGAGCATTTTTCATTTACTTGTTGTCCACTTGTTGGTTTTCTTTTGAGTAATGTCTAATAAAGTCTCTTGTCCATTTTTAAATTGAGTTTTTTGTTTTCTTGTTCTTGTCTTGCTTTAATTCTTTATATATTTTGGATATTGGTGCCTTAACAAATGTACAGCTTGGAAAACTTTTCTCGCAAGACAAAGGTTGTCTTTTCACTCTGTTGATTGGGGAATGAAATTAACGAAGGCAAAGAACACCTGACCACTGAAAACTATAAACACTATTGTAACAATAGCGCTGAAACAAATAGGAGAAGACATAAGAAATGAAATTCATAGGTTACAACAATTGATGTTGTTAAAATAGTCATACTACAAAAGCAATCTACAAATTCAGTGCAATCCCATTCATGGATAAAAACAATCAGTATTGTTAAAATAGTCATACTAAAAAAGCAATCTACAAATTTAATGTCATCCCTATTAAAACCTCAATGTCATTTTGGCAAAATATAAACAGTCCTAAAGTGTCTATAGAACCGCAAATACCATGAATAATCAAGGCTATCTTGAGCAAAAGAAAACAAAGCACGAGCCATCACAGTACTGGATTGCAAACCCTATGATAAAGCTGTCATAGTTAAATATCAAGGTACTGGCGCAAAAAGTCACACTGCCAGTGGGACAGACTAGTAAGCCTCAAAATGGAACAACATATGAATAATCAATTAATTTTTAAGAAAGATAACAAGACCACCCAGTGAGGAAAAGATAACTCCTTTGATAAAGGAAATTCCTTTAAATATTCACATGCAGAAAAATGAAAATTGACCCTTATTTTACACCACATATAAAAATAAACTCAAAAAGCCTTCATCATAAATAAAACTTGAACCTGTAAAAAGTGTTAGAAGAAAATATTGGGGAAAAGCTGCACAACAACTGGTCTGGGCAGTGATTAGTTTGTATTTGACTTCAAAACCTCAGGCAACAAAACCAAAAATACACAAATCAGATTACAACACACTAAATGACTTCTGTAAAGTAAAAGAGTCAATTGCTGGGTGAGATAATTTATAGCTTAGTAGAACATACTTT
This sequence comes from Dinomys branickii, assembly GCA_004027595.1. Lineage (NCBI taxonomy): Eukaryota > Metazoa > Chordata > Mammalia > Rodentia > Dinomyidae > Dinomys > Dinomys branickii. The sequence continues at coordinate 59,635 of PVLD010003713.1, forward strand.
CAAGTAATGCATCTGCTAAGGCAGGAATATCCAAAATATGCAAAGATCTCAAGTAAGTCAATAATAAGAAAACAAATCATACAATTTAAAAATGGGGAAATGATTCGAGTAGATATTTTGCAGAAGACCTACAAATGAGAATATCTGTAGGAAAAATACGATTGGCAAGAGTAATAAGCTGGGAAATTAAAACCACAATGAGGGAGCACTTCATACTTGTCATCGCAGTGGTTGTTATCAAAAATATAAAATATAACACATTTTTGTGAAAGAATAAAGAAAAATGAAGTATTTGATATAATAGATATGTGAGTTATGCCATTTCACATTTTATACATCTTTGTGACATTACTTTAAGCCCCACAAATATATGCTTTTATAGTTTAGCAATTTACAACAAAATTAACAATGTAAATTTAAAAATAGATAAAATTTAATGTCTTCCTAGCCCCATTCCCATTTTATTTCCTCTTTTACTTCTCTGCTTTTTATTTTTTCATAGCCATTATCACACTGATTTAGTTTTCTATTTCAATTATTTATTTTGTTATTTTTTGTATCTGCTAGAATGTAAATACTATGTTTTTATTTATTTGTTTGAAGTTAAACTGAATGATATCAGGGGTTTTACCTGTGAAATCTATTTTTCTACCCTAAAATCCAGAACTACTTCTGGCACATAGTAAGCACTCAGTTATAAATGTGTTTAATCAGTTCATTTACACAGAAAAATATAACTACAACTTTATAAACATACATATGATAACATGTGCTACATGATATTTGACATAAGTAAGATCCTTATACAGAACCCAATAACTATATTTACTCACAGTCCACAGTGAAGCTTGCTAGCAAAACTAAAATTTTAAAAATTGCTTGAGGAATAAGCAACCACACTAAGAAAACTGATCACAAGTATAGCAGTGACTCAGTCTTAAATGATAACCTTAGGTATGACCCTCAAAAACAGAAAGAAACTGTGTCTAATTCCCCTGAACTTCTGACTTCTGAGTTTCCCTCTCTATGGTAGCAGCATCATTTACTCCTGACAACTCATGGAAAACACACTCAGCTCGAGGTAGACAGGGTCACTTCAGAACTGTTCTCCTTTCACTTATTCCTGGGCTTTAGGAAGGTCACTCGCTGCCCTTCCTGCCACTGAGTGAGGGCCAAGGCTCTCTGTGCTTGGTCGTCCTTTCCTCACTGCTGGGGATGCTCCTTTCTGATACTCCTCTCTCATTGCCCCTCTTGAGGGGCTAGTGGGAGCTTTCCCGGGCTTCCTTTCATCCCATCCCCTCGGGCCTCTTCTTCTGTTTCTTTTCTTTTGCTATTTTTTAATTGAATACTGAGTTCTTTTTCTAAATTATGGGTTGTAGATGTTCATTATGACCACAGTCATCACAGGGAATGTGCACATGACAGATCTGGATTCCTCTTTTGTCCCATTGCCCTCCCTTCCCTCGCACCCCTCTTCCCCTCCTCATTTACAAAGCTTTGTTTCCATTTTATCCTTTCCCCACTGTTCTCTTTTCCCTTCCTTCTCCCCCACTTCCCCATTTTCTCTTTCCTTTTGAACCGTCTCTTCCTATTTCACAGTATCTACTATACATTTGTTACTAGCCACCCTCTTTTCATTTCATTTGCACTCCTCTGACGGAAGTTGGGAGGTATAGAAGTTAATTTTGCATGTTGCCCCCCCATCTCTGTGAGGTCTAGGATACTTCAAAGGAGGGTGCTTGTGGGTAGAAATTGTCATCAAATTGCTCTGCCTAGACAAGTTGTATTGCTATGTCTTTTTGATTGCTCTGGCCTTAAATCTTGTCACCTGCCAGAATCAGAGATGGACACTGGGGTACATCTATAAGATCAAATCTGTATTGTCATTAGTGTCAGAGATGGTCAGTGTGCACCAAAATACCATGTTCTCTCTCCCACACTGTAGGATAATTGCAGTAGAACCTGGGACTGTATTTCTGAGCTCCCCCTACGTCCAGCTGAAGATATGTAAGTAGTCTTGCCACCTGAATGTTATAGGGGACAATGCATTCCACTTCTATACCACAATCTATTCAAGAGAGCACAACTTTTTCACTTTTATTTTTTGCCTGTTCAGTTACTAGATGCCAAGACCCTAGGAGACTGAAGAGCCCAAAATGGAATGAGATTGGGTACCAGGAGAAAGGCTGTCCACCAATCAAACCAACTTCCTTAGACTAGTACACAAAAATAAATGATTATTGCATTAAGTGTACAACATTTTGCTCTAGCAACAAGTATTATATTAGCAAATGCAAAGTTCCTTGACCCTCCTGAACTAGTCTGGGGATGGAGTGCAGACATGTTCTTATCATGCTCACGGGCATCGTGCTTCTGCTCCCTTATACTCTAGGGCTGGCCTATATCATCTTCACCTCGTCTGCATTTTCAGGAAAAATTTTCCATGTTCTTTATTATTTTGTGAATACTGCTTAGCACATGATCAGCCCCATTTTCTGAAGAAATCAAAGGCTTTCTTTTGTTCTGAAAGTGTGCTTTGCTACCTAAAGTACTGAGTGCTGCCTGAAAACGTTCTGCAATTTCATTGCTGTGCTCTTTCTGACACGCTGGATGCTTTGGGTTGATAGGAAGTTAGTCATTTGGGTAGAGGAAACAAACCTCAGTAAAGACTATCTCTTCTTCCCGCATATAGGATATCGCGATATCAAGAGGGTCTTCGTCTGGAACCACAGCACAAAAATGTCTAATAATTTATATAAATTTCCCTTAGAATGTGCTTAGAGGAGCTTTGCCAACATCTACCTTGATGACTTTCCTTTCTTGCCTGATCTCTACATCTGATCAGAAGATGATCTTTTAGACCTATTTTTAAATCAAAATCTGATTATCTTACATGATAGTCAAGAGTCCCTTGAATCTTGAAGGTGACTGTACTTATATGTGTCCATGCCAATTGCATTTTTGTTTATTAAAACATATCAATCAAATGGGAAATCAAGTATTTCCCAGTTCCAGCATTTGGACATCAGCAACTGATTCTCCAACATCTGCGTTCTTAAACATCTTCCTTTGGGCAGTGTTGCTTCTATTTTGGTTTGGGAACTAAACTAAAGCTTTGACTGGGGCAACTAAATCTATCCTCCTAACCTGAATACATACTAGGAAGAATCTTTGGAGTCATACACAAAAGGACATCCATAGCAGTCCTGAAGAAATATGATAGGATTGCCTTTCATAAATTTTAAGTAAGCAAAGGAAAGAGTCCTTAGTAATGGATACAGGGAATCGGGGTCATATGCTTGATAGTGTGGCTGCTACAAATTTCAGGGCTAAGTTAATACAAATGTAACCACTCAGTATAAGTGTTCTATTAAGGTAGTCAGAATTTAGAATTTGGTCAATGACAAGCACTTATATTGGGAGTTTGATTTGAAATTGTAATTTTGGATAAGAATGGGTATTATATCTCCTCTCCATGTTCTTCTCCATAAGTAGAATGGAACTCTTAAAACCTATAAAATATTTTTAGCATTCTTTCCCTTGTTACACAATCTAAAGTCTTTCTCCTGACTTTAGAGGTTGGAAATTAATTTAATATCAATACTAGGGATTGTTCAAATATTTATGTGATTAACAAAACCCTAAGCATTGCTTATCTTATGTAATTTGATATATCTCTTCCTTCTAGAAGTAGAAGAAATTGCCTCATGCATTTTTTGTATCTCTCAGGAATGAAACTGAGACTCATAAATACAAAACATTTGCCTGAAGTTATTTTTTTCTGTAAAGAATGAGAAAGAAAGATGAAGACACTTATGCTTGTTGGAAAAATAATATGAGGTAAAGAATCACCATCAATAATAGGAAATGTATTTGTCTTATAATAAGTAAGATTGTATATAAAAAATACATAAATATACATACCTACAAGCATATATATACACACACACACACTTTAGTAGGCATTAAGCACAGAATTCCAATACATTAAAATGCATGCAACTGCAAACTAGTTGTCTCAATTTTTAGAATGTTATTTGATTTACACATTTCAGAGGACTTAGCAATTGAGTCACCTGAAATATCAAAAACAAGTCAGTGAGGCACTGAAATATACATACCAAAGTAGTTTCAGTATTCAGGGGGCTGGGGATATAGCTCAGTGGAATAAGCGCTTGCCTAGCAAGCGCAGGGTCCTGAGTTCGATCCCCAGTACCGCAAAAAAAAAAAAAAGAAAGAAAGAAAGAAAAGTATTCAGTTAAAAAGTAATGCCAATGAACTAGACTGCAGCAGTGGCTGTTCATATACTAAGAATTTTGATACTCATTAAATTCTTGTAGTTGTTGACTAGTGTGATGATTACTATTTTTAAAAAGCTGAAACTGAGGCTTAGTGGGGTAATGCACCTTTTTCTACAGATAAGAGGCAGAAGCGAATTCTAAGGAAATTTTGTCATCCTCCAAGCCTTCTCCTGCAGTATAACATATTGCCTCATTAACCATCCAGATGCAAGAAATAGGCTTTGTCGTTGTCAAAGCACAAGGCCAAAACAACTGTATTTTGGATGTAAATGACCTGGCCATCTATGCATTACCCACCCTCCTCTGTTAATATCCTGACCTCAGAGAAAAGGTGACTCTGTACTTTCCCCTAAACACAGCCAGTTTCCATGATAAGAACCAAGGACTTTCTGCTCCACATCCCAGACCCCTCTCTCTAACTTATCAGCAATGCACCACCACGCCTGGTGCTCAAGTTAGTCAGCCATGCAATAGATCATAAGCCTTTGAATTCAGCTAATGAATTTAAAGTCAGCTCCTTCTTCTGCATTAGGGATAAAAGGTGTAACCCTCCTTTGTCCTGTGTACCTGCACCTCACATCGGCACCCTCCTGCAGGAATAAAACCTTGCCTTGTTGAGATTTCTTGGCATCTCAGTGCTTTATTATCTGCACCAACAAATTGAATCTGGGGGCTTATATTGAACACAGAGCAAAGCAAATTCAGATTTTAAAAATTTAACTTCTCCTTGTTTCTCCTGTTTATTTTTTCCATGATGGCAGCTCTCCTGAGGTACTTGTCCAAATGTTTTCTAGGACCTTTGTTCAAGGAGTCACTGCCCTCTAATTCACAGGGAGAGCAACCAAAGAAATAAGGGGTAAATTGCTTTTGTGGACACAAAGCTCAGCATTAAGACTAAGGAGATTTTCCTTTAGAAAAACTTCCAAGGTCCAAAAGTCCCTAGAGACAACTGCAAACTAATAATGTACTGATAAAATATAAAAATGAAAATGAAAAGAGAAAAAATGAACAGGAAAGAAGAAATTCTTTCTCAACCATATCCCTACTGATTTCCAAAAGAGCAATAAAGTGGAAAGGAGTAGCCATCTGTAAAATATAGTGGTAACTTTAAAAGATAAAAATTGTCTTTAGAAACATGGATGATCAACAGTGTGATTGCGACTCCCATTTCTTCCCTTCATGAGTATGACATACCCAACTGTGAGAACGGCGTTATAGTGGGAGGAGGGAATCACAAGCTGAAACCAAGCTGAGCAGTAAAAAGGCTCCTGACCTTGCTTCCATATGGCACTCTTTAGGAACATTCTCAGAGGATGCCCCGTCATCAGTGAGGAGGTGAGTGGAGGTGTAGGGGAACAGGAACACACCCCTTTCCATCCAGTCAGCAGTTATTTACAGCATCTTTGCAGGGTGCTATGTGCTGGGCCAATCCAGGGGATACAAAGAAGAATCAGGTAAGGCTGTCACACTCAAGATGCTGACAATCTAGTGTTTTTATGCTCATTTCTTATCCATGTTCCAAAGGGTGAATTGGCAGCTATAAGTCTGGATCGGTGTTATGAACTATGATGACAAATCCTGGGGAAAAAAATGGCAGCTTGGTCTCTGCAAGAAAGAAACAGAGAACTTAAGAACTCAAGCAAAATAAATCCCCCTGCCCCATCACACTGACATATCAAGAATCACACACTAACAGAAACAGCACAGTTCACTAAAAACTTCAACTGCCCTCCAGATGTAGATGCGCACAGCCAGGCAGAGTTCAAAGGATTTTTATCTTTATTACACAGTTGTTCAAAGACTACTCCACACAGGTAAGCGTTCTGGAGTTTGTTTAATTCTGTCCCTTCACTTACTACCAGGTTTAATGAGGTCTCTAGACTATTTCTGTGGTGTCTTTCATACAAATATCCTTATTAGAAAATAGAACATTGCTTCAAGAACCGATGCCGTTTCCTTCTCTGCCCATAGCCGATAGCTTTTGACTTCAGCCTGCACACTCTCTCTCCCACCCACATGTCACATTGCTCCCCCCCCCACCACCATGAAATAGAATCTCTGAGCACACAAATGTCAAAACAATGTGCTAATGTGGAATGCAGCCACCCAAGTTTGCTCTAAGCACAGCTATTGCAAAATCCAATCTATTTTATCACTCTGTCTTCGCGCTGGATTTAGCAGCTTCATAATTCCACACCTCTGTCAACAAGACCCTCATTATGCAGACTTCTAAACATTTTACTTGAGGAAAGAATAAACAACATATTTAGTACTAATGAGGTGAGATATTGCCTTTATATTTGCATTACTGTCTAATGAGTGCTGTATCTCCAGCGCTCTGAGCTCAGGGAACTCGCTTTGATTGATGTGGTTTTGCAGCAAGCCGCTTTCACAGACAACCAGCCACTTGCACAGCACAGTTTGTCACATGATGGGGATGTGTGGCTTCTGAGCTATGGCAAAAATGGAGTGCCTGTCTTCCACTTGCCAGGCACGCAGCACAGGTAATATCGTTACCTACTCATTTTGTTTATGTTTCAATATAAATGTTTAAAATGCAGTGTTGAACAACCAGGGAAATTTAATCATAGTATTTTTCTCCCCTGGACCTTTGCTGCACCATGCCTATAAAATAACAGTTTTACATGTTTTCTCTGACCCTCATTCATCCTAACTCCCCCTACCTCTGTGTGTCTTTCAAAGATCATTAACTTGAACAAATGTTACTCAGTATCTTGTAGCACAAAGGAGTTCTACACTCTACATTCACCCCAAACTAGTAAGTGTTGCTTTCCAAAAGGGGAGGGTTTGGGGACAATAAAATAATTACAAAATGAACTTCAGGATGGGTCTAAAGCTAAGGCAAAATTAAAAGAATAATGTCTTCATGGAGAGCCAATGCTAGCTTTGAATCTCAGGTGTGTGATTGTATAAATTTAAGCTTGTGAATTACTGTAGCACTCAAGTCCTTTATCCATAAATAGATATTTAAAATACTAACTTCATTGGGTTCTAAAGACTAAAGTGATAGTGTTATTAAATGCCAGCATGTATGACCCAGTATGTACTAGGCACTCAACACACATTGCTTGTTATTACTAAAACACTACAGAAGAGGCAGGTATAAAACAACTGACATACCATATGGAAAACAGAAGTGGTGTTAAAGCTGAGTGATCACAGTAAGACTAAAGAAGAGCATGTTTTCTTTTGCTGTATGTTCAAGTCTAAAACTTTGAAAGCAAAGGACAGACAGACATGGTGGCACATGTGTCTTGGTTACTTTTCTCTCCTTGCTGAGACAAAATACCTGATGCCCAAAATGAAGGAAGGAAAGGTTTATTTAGCTCACAATTTGTGGAGGTTTCAGTCCATACTCGGCTGGCTCCAAGGCAGAGTGGCACATGGCAGAGGGCAACAGTGCATGGCAGTGGAAGACAGCAAAAGCAACCAGAGCAAAGGGGTGGAGTGGTGGTAAGCAGCCTCTTTTTCTCTCTTACATATGCAGAACTATCCACCTTACAGTGGGTGTAGCTCTCACACCCATAATCAATCAAACTCTAAAAGCCCACCCCATGATCACATGAGGCTTTGGGGGGACACCCAGACACAAACCTTAACAACATGCATATAATCCCAGCACTTGGGAAGCTGAGGCAGGAGGTTCATCATGACTTCAAGACCAGCCTGGGCTACATAGTGAATTAAAAGCTAGCCTGAGCTACATAGCTTGTCCCACAGTGAGTTCAAAGGTAGCCTGAGCTACATAGCCTGTCTCAACGCTGCCCCCTATATCCCCTCAAGAAAAACATAACAAAACAAAATGAAAAACAGCAAGCAAAGGCCATTCTCCACTCACATCCAAATCCTAAAACAACTAAGGGACTTCGCAGAGTTTCAAAATATTTTGCCTGCCAGTGGGGAAAGTGTCTAGTGTGAGAGAAAGCCCTCAAAAGGCAAAACAATGAATGCTTTGTGAGATGCTGAAGTCCTAATCCTTCAGCTGTGCTACAAGTCAGACAAAGCTCCCAAGATCCTTCTCCGTGGGGAGAAAGAAGAATCCTAAAGATTGCCTGGGAAACTACGGATATGTGCAAGGTGGCTCGGCAGACCCTTCAATAACGGGTACGTTTTCTGCCTCTTCTCAGAACGTGAGATATGTGGTCTGACCACCAGGATGCATATCCTGATTCTACCTCCTGCCAATCACAAACGAAAGCTATGTCCTATTACTTTAAACAACTGTTGCAGGAGTCACTTGGGATCATGCAATTGGAAGTGCACAGCATTTCAAAACAGCTTGTATATGTTGGGTTCTATGATCTCCCATTGAGAAGGGCAAAGCAGGATATTTAATTAGCCATTTGATTTAAATTTACTTCTGGTTTTATTCAATAAATGTGAGTCTTAGGAGTAGTGGATGTGTTTTTCCTTCTGTAAGTACCGAGGATGAGATATCAGTGTTAGTAACTCTAGACCATCTCAGGACAGAATACACAACCGCAAAAGCAGACCACACTCATACATCTGCAGGTCTCCTTAATTACCTTTATTCCATTGATCTCTGCAGTCCACAGAATGTTCCAGTAGCAAAGGATGTGCTAGGATTTGTATAAAAGTTAGGTTTTACCATGAGGGAGCAGAATTTCTGAAATATTTTATTTTGCTGTTTACTTTTGCAGTGCTGAGTATTCAACCCAGAGTCTCTGTGTGCTGAAAGCACTCTACCACTGGGCCACACTCCCAATTTCTGAAATATTAAAATGTTAAGGGGTAAGACTTGGTAAGTTTGACCTCAATAGGTCAAACTAAGTCCTTCCCTCAGAAGAAAAATTCATGGTCCATCTATGCATAATAGAAAATAATGCACATTTCATGGCAGCCTAGAATCACTTCACTTATTTGTGACAGATACACTTTCTGCTAGGTAATGTAATGAAATGAATATACCCATCAACACACCCATCACAGAGCTAACACGTGGCCATTACCTTTTTTACTCGCTCAGCGCTTCTGCATTATCCTGTCTTCAGATTTGCCTATGTAAATGTACAAATTGCTGTAAAATGTCATGAACTGTAGTCTGATTTTATTTTTGACCACTATTTTGGGGTGAAACAGGTATTTCTCATAAAAATATTCCTTGAGTTTAGAAATCTTTAAAATATGCTTTAGTTCTTCAGCTAGTGAAAAGAGCTTTGATTCCTCACACATATTCTGGGACTTACTTCCGTGTTCCAGGCACTGTGCTAAGGCCTGTGATGGTGACGTGAATCAAACATGACACTGCTCTTGCACATAGGTAGGGTTGAAACACCTGAACATGAACCATCATGCTTCCTGAAGACCTAACCATGTGGTGTGAAGGAAAAGCACCAACGCTCCAGTCTCCCAGCATGAAGATGGGTGGTTAGGTGGGTAGAAGACAGATAACTGGGACCAGAGGGCTGTGGCCTCCCAAACTCTTCCTGTAAAAGAATTTCAGATGTCATTTACTTTCCATAAATAACTGTTTATAGGCGAGTTTTAAAGTTTTATAGCTCCAAGGAAATGCCAAGTTTAATGTTTCATATTGTAGAATACAGAGCGAATTGCTCCATTAAAGAAAGGATTGGCTAGAGATTTGAGGTTGTAAGAGTCTGTTTTCATGTCTTTATTATGTTTTTGTATACAACGATCACACTGCAGTGAAAATAGAGTAAAGCAAACCTTTCATAAAGGAGGAATTAAATAAAAATTTTGGTACTCAAAACTATAATTACAAGGGATTAGGTGGGTATTTGAGCTTGGACACTATGGAGAATTATTTTCACTTATGCCTGGTTAAATGCATGTAACAATGCTGCAATTTGTTGTGATTACAAGAAACCTGCCTGGCATCCCTTCAGCTAGAGACGTGGGTTGAAGTACCACTTAACTTAAATCTTAATCTCTTCCAAATCAGTGCCAATGCTTTGCCAAGTCTTATCTAAAGAAAGGGCAAAAATTAGTTGAAAGAGATTACTCATGATTTATCTGAATGTTATTGTGTTAAGAACACATCCTGGAAATTTGCCCATTTTATGGAATTTATTTTCCTTACAATGTTAATAAACAGCAAAGACAGAATCTGGGCTTCTTTCACAAAATAGCGTGTGTATATCTACAAAGCATGAGCAAGGCTTGGAAATCAACCACTCTGAGAATTAATTCCTTTCAGCCCCTCCGGCTTTCAGGCACTGTCCTTTCATGGGCCATCTTTGTGACCCTCCCTGAGGCGGGGTCATAGGAAGTTGGTGACACTGTCACAAAGAGAACAGCAGCACGTCTGTGCAAGCACTTCTCATCTCAGACATGAATCTTGACAAATGTGGCTGCTTATTGGTCTAGTGTCACAATTCTCTAACCTGCTGCCCATCTTGTTTGATGTCTGTAGCACTCTGACCTTTATTTTTACCAACTGGTTCTCCTAGGGCTTACCTGAACATAACCAAAGTTGTACCCGAGTTGGTGATACCAGCTTCCATCCAACCCGCTCTCTCTGTGAGTCTGAGTATCTGGACAAATACACCTGAATACATGTGACATGCTGCTTTCTGAAGAAAATAAAATGGTCCAACGCACATAGAGAAGCTACAGCTTCCCACAGAAGTTAGTACAAAGTCTGTTTTCTGTAAATGAGTGAATATGCGTACTGTAAAGGAAGTGACAGATTTATTGAGAGTCAGTAACATTCTTTTTTGATACACTAAAAAACACTATAGATGTATTTCCACAAGGCAATATTATGTGTAAGACAAGGCAGTGAACTTTTTGCTGTAGTTTAAAAGATCAGTTCGTCCAGGGACACTCAATTCATCACAAGTGAGCCATGACAGAAGAAAAGACAAGCAGAATCGAAAATGAAAAGACCATTCCGTCCTGGCTACAGTAGGAGTGTCAGAAAGCTGATGCCAGACGAATTTCATCTTCTTCTACCTTCTTATAACTTCCTGAGCCAGGTGTCAAGGCTATTTACATTTATTCTCCATTCTTAGTCACAGAAGTAAATGTTTACAATGGCTATTCACTTCCTGCAGAATTTTTGGGCTTAAGAAAAGGGTCCATGCAAAAAAAAATTTCTAAAAGCTGAATGTGGATTTCTGTTATGTTTTTATTCTTTTCATGTACATCACTAGATTCAACTCTTAAGTTGAATTTGAAGACTACACTGAGCTTAGTAGATAATAATTGTGCCTCGTTCTGTGCTATTTTCTTCACCTTCCTATGTTATTCTAATGTTCTCCTAATATGTGAGGTGCATAGAGATGATTACTTGCCACGGACCTGCCACCATAATTGATTAGGGTTGGAATGAGGGATGCTCCTTTAGATGACATGCATTTTTAAGAGTCAATTACAGGCAAAAGCCACTCAGAAGTATCAAAATGTGATTCTTAACATGTTTAAACCCAAACACTAAGAAACACTGGAGTTCAAGTGAAGAAATCCAGTTTGTTGTTACTGAACCAACAAAGCATACTGAGTAACATGGAACCAGAAAGGCTAAATTTTTTAAGACCAAGTGTACGTATCTTTGGACACATATTGATATTCCTGATGTCTCTTAGTTACTTCCACTGAGCTATCATTTCTATCAAACCATTATTTTGTTTACTTATTCATAAGCAATGTATCTAATCAGCACTAAAAGAATCAAATGACCCAGATTGAGTTAAAGTAGGGTGAAGTCAAGCAGCAACACTTTTACTGAATTTTAAGGACAAATAGTTCCCTAGCTGTACATTACATTCACCTGGAAAGTGGGCTTTGTTGTTGGGGTTTTTTTCTTCTTTTGGCGGGGTGGGAGAGTGGTTAACTATTCCATTTCCTGAGCTCCATTCAAACAATTTATACTGTCTGGAAGTTGGCTTTAGACATAAGTATTTTTAAAAGTTTCCTAGGTGTTTCAGATGCACAGGCAAGGTTGAAAACACTGGTTGAATCCTAGCAGTCCTAGACATCAAGATCAGCCTTGAGGAAAGATTGAGACAAATTTTTGATTAAAGTTTTCAGTGTAAAATATTTGTAAATAAAGGCGGGATTTTACGTGACTGTTCATTGGAAATTATCTTTCATTATGTTACCTGATTCATCAAATATTTACTGAATGTCTTGTCTATGCCAGGGACAGACACTAAATAAAAAGGTAGAAAGCAAAGTCAAAACAGAGACTTCTCATCTTCTATCTTTTAAGAAAATGCAAAACATCCCACTCCTCTCTACTCACGGGCCACAAAAGGGAACATGAAGAGCTCCAAACAATTTCATGCATTTGTCTGGGCCTCTTCATCTCCCCTACTCTGGTCTTCCATAGACTTTCTGTACTTGACTTTTTCAGGTATTCTGTCCAAGGGTTTTTAAAAACTTAATAACATAATTTGATTGGCTTATTCAGATCAAGAGTTTTAAGATTTCAAAGACATACATATTTTTAACTTTCCCAGATCCAGCAGACTTTGTTTATAATACATTTCCCGATGTCCTGGACCCATTTGCAGGTATCAGTAAGATCAGGCTTTTTGATTACACATGTCTCACAACATCATTTTCACCCAATAAAGGAACTTCTCAGCCAGCATACCTGAGTGGATTCTTTAAAAATACTTTATTCTGTCAAATCATAACCATAGCTCTCCCTTCAAAAACTGTTACACTTGCAAGCATTCTCTGACTTTTAAAAGAGCAAGAAAACAAAGTAGTATCAAAGACAGATGAGCAACAATCAATAATGGATCAGCAATTTTCTTCTGAAAAGAAAAATAAGTGTCATCTACCTCTAAAGATTAACAGGTGCCTTTTAATTTATTTTGAAAACCTGGTGACTAGTTGTGTAACTCCATCACATCTCCCTAAAAGTATTTATGTTCTTTGTGGACACAGTATGGGGTCTCTAAATCTTTCTAACTTCCCTCTTTCATTACACAGCAGGCCATCGTGTGCTTCACATTCATCCCCAGGCTCCCCAACTCCTAGTACCATTGTGCTGAACACAGTATGAGGCCTCTCCATTTCTGCAAAATAGCTTTCTCAAAGAAATTTCATCTGTGGGCTAATGGTTTCACTACAGTTTATCTTCCTCCTGTGGAAATACCATGTTTTTGCTATTAGGCTTTTTCTGCTTCACTTTCCCTAGGTCACAGTCCTTTCTTCTTTAGGGAAATCCACAAAAACAAAATCGTTATCAGAGTAGTGTCCTCTTCATGTAAGAACAGTCTTATGTTGGGTTAATCCTTTACCTATAGGGGATTCTAGATCATTTTTTATTTTGATAAGAAAATCTCAGGTTTCATTTTTCTCAAACTCTTTTTTATTTAAAACATAGGAAGTCACGGATGCTTCTTATTCAAAAATAAGTCAGGAATTCAAATTATTTGTGTCTGTAATCAAGTTTGAATTGACATTTTTATCATAAAATTATAGACAAAACTTTTAAAGAGCAATTATCAGGCTGGTTTGACTATATAATGTAACACCCATTTTAAAGGTTCACTCACATCACCAATGTATCTGGAATTCATCTATTATTAGAGAAGATCTTGTCCTATTAGAAAAACATACAGTAATAATAGTGTCTGTTTTTCATTCATTCCTTTCTTCTTTCATTGATTGTTAACTTGTGCAAGATATTGTATGTTACATTGGTGGGAAGTATTTCTGTCCTCAGAAAAAAAGTACTATAATAAAAGACATATTAATTATCATTAATCTTTTTCCACACTTTCTTTTTGTCTTCTTGAGACAGGGTCTCACTATGCAGTTCAGGCTGGTCTTGAACTCACTTTGTAGTCCTGGCTGGTCTCGAACTCACAATGATTCTCCTGCCTCAGCCTCCCAAGTGCTGGGATTACAGGTGTGAGCCACCACACCTGACTTCCCACACTTCTAGCACCCTTATCCCATTATTCCTGCCACTTTCTGAAGCAGTTCTGAAAGTCCTCTTGTGAGTATCTTTTTGCGACTGTCTCAATGTCTTGTATCAATTCAAAACATTATTTTAAAAAGTTTATGGCAGTTTCTATCAAATAAAGACATTACAGCATTTGAAAACACTGTATCTACTTTATTCACTTATCTACTTTATTCACCAGACCTGGCATGGCACAATTTTTGGCTCTGCCGCAAAGTCCAAATGACCATGAAAGGTAAATGTTTTGAATCTGTTCAGGACATTAAGGTAGCCATGACAGTGTAACTCAAAACATTCTCGAAACAGGACTCCCAGAACCGCTGCAGAAAGTAGCAAGAATGACAAGATAAGTGTGCTTAAATTGTGCGAAGAAAGAGTATTTTGAGAGGGATTGATGGCAATATGTCTTTTACTCTAATAATTTTTTAAAGTTAAACATTTGCTGTAGGGTTTTTTAAATCACACTGTGGTATAAAATGCTATGTTGGCTCATGGGAGGTAAATGCATCTCACCAGAGTAGAAACACCGAGGAAATTTCACTATTTTAAATCAATGACTTCAACATCTTTTGTGAACAGAGCGAACAGAGTATCTCTGACCTGTGGAGGTATTCCTCCACTAGTAACCCGTGCTTGTTTTTTCAGTGGCACCATGGGAAATTTCCTCCACGGAAGAATGATGGCATCCTCTGCGTTCCTGCACAGGGCCCCGAAGGCGACTGGTGCATGCCCTCGGGGCCTGCTACAGCAGGCACGGGAAGCAGCCACAGCCCAGCACTGCTGGCTCACGATGCATATTGCCAGTTATCCACACAGATCAAAGAGGGAGAGGCTAAACTATTTTTATCAAAATTGAATCTCAGCTTTATTGAAAAGCAAGCAAATATGTCTTTAGAACTTCAGACTGTTCTTTCTGGATTTCTTCAACTGTTATTTAGAACACTAATTTCTACTAACTTGCTTCAAATCCTAGACACTGTGGTATGAGAATACAATTTTGACCCCTCAAATTCCTACAAATGCAAGAAAGCTGATATTATATAAATGTACATTATCAGAAATGAAGAGAAATTACTATTAATAACAACTCAGCATCTATACTTGGCTCACAAACTTTATTCTTTCCATGGTTCTGGTCACAAACTGAATATATACAGTAATAGTTTCCAATACATTTTTGCTTTTATTTCCTAACTTGCCCCTATAACTCTTACTTTACTGGTGATGTAAATAAGGATAAAAATTTTTCCTACTTATCAGAGTTACATGACAAGAGCCATTGTCATTACTGTTTTCTGACTAAATCTGACTCAATGGATAATGGTGAAATTTCAGCTAGCCGTTTTGTTCTGAGCAGTATACAAGGAAACTTTCCCAGCTTTAGAGACAGTCCATAAAGCCAGTCCTTTGCTTTTCCCTCATTTAACCAGCCCTTTTAACACTGCCAAATATATTAGCTTTTGTTGATCTTCCCTCTTTACTCATTCAGAAAGCACTAACTTAGGAAGAAGGGAAAAATCCTGCACAGGAAATCGACATTTAAAATTCAAGACTGGAGCATGATTTGGACAAAGTAAGGATGATAAGTTGTATCTGCTGATCCCACTGCTGTCACTCAGTCGCCTTCTTCCAATCCCCCTGCAGCAGCAGAAAACAAAGTGTCTAAGCTCAGCCAAAGTAGGACCATGGTGACATGAAGTGACAGAGTTTCAGTGCACAGGAGACAGCTTAGTGAGTTCTTACACTGGAGTCCTATAAGACACATATGGAGCACTCAGTCTATGAATGAAGCATGTGTGATCTTCAGGGAGAGCTGGCCAAAGCGTTAAAGTGCATGGATTTCAGAGAAGTCAGTGTGAACATGTGGTGCTGTGTGAATAAAATGTGAGAGTGCCTATCAGAGCGAGCCTACATCACATTCTTACTTGACACATTAAGCAAAGCTTTCAGTTGTGGGCCTGCCTATTGGATTTTCTTCACAATTGTTTCATGATAACTTGTTTCTGAATTTTAAAACCAAACACTCCTCATTTTCCCATCAAGAAAGACTTAAAGAAAGCACCATGCATTTAAGAGTCTACAGTGTACTTCAAGCATTGAGGACTCATTTGTTCTTTTCTTTAAACTACAGACCTCAGCCTGTTACATCCTTAGCCAATATTATAATTTATGTAGAGAAACTTTTCCATTCACTGTCCAGTCAAAACTACTGGACCTGACAATTACATATTTGAGCTGCAACACAACACTGTTGAAGTATAATTCTTTGATCAGATGAAATAAAGGGGTAGTTGTGTGCGTGTGCACAGGTATATGTTTAAAAATTCACTTGTCCATACAAACTCAGATAAAAAGGTTTAAATGTTTATATATTTTTATTTATTTGAATCTTATTTTAAACTTTTAATTTTTGCCAATATAATAATCTTCATTATGTCATCCATGGATTCTTTTAAAGTCAAGGTGCCTTAGACTGGGTTCCCCAGAAATTAAACCTATAGCAAAATTACCTAAATACACATGCTTTATTAGAAAATACTATCCAGGAAATAAAATTGGAAGATAGGAAAATGAAGGAGAGTCCAAAGGGGAGCCCATGGAAAGACAGCAGTGTGTGGCGATGCTTCTGTGGTTCACCTGGATGCTGAGTCCCACAAGGCCTCTGGAAGGGCCTAATCAAGGACATTCAGGACTTTCTTTTTATGGTAAGAAGTGAGGAAGTATCTGCCCATGTGCTCCTGCCTTCTGTCACTCAAAGGCCTGTCCTTTGGAAAATATCTGAGTCACTCTTGGGGAGTGGGCAGAATGCTGCCAGACCCCAGCAGCTATGTCACAGAGGGGCTCACTGAGACTTGGGCTAAAGTCAGTCAGGATCCACCTGGGTACACTGGCTGGGGCCAAAGCAGAACTTGTTCCGGTCTGTGGCTGCAATAAGGATGTGAGGAGGTATAAAAAGTTTCCTGATACCTGGGGCCTCCCTGATTTATGAATAAACCAGATTCAAAAAGTTCATTTATGACTGTTATAGGAATGTGATGCCGCTCTATTTCTCCACAACCCTCTATCTCTCTGTAGAAAATTCTTGGGGTACCTCGGAGTCCCACTGAGCCCATTTAGATGGTAGTAGTAATTTGTTGCAATGAAAACCTGCACTGAAAATACTTAAGCCCATGTAGTACATTGTTTCAGGCAAAGACACTCTTTGAGATATAGAAGCTGCTGGGAAACAACTTCCAATAGTCTCAGCCAGGCTAGACCAAGCTCTGAAATTCATTCTTGCTGCAGTGTTAGTGAAAGAAGACCGAACCTGAGTGAGGCATTGAGGGAGAGCATCGGCAAAGGGAAAGTGTCCTAAACTGCTTTCAACAACCTGTCTGCATCACTGTCCCTTCCTCTTCTACCATCTCCTTGAAGATTTTTTTTTTTTTTTTTTTTTTTTTGCGGTACTGGGGATTGAACTCAGGACCCTGCGCTTGCTAGGCAGGCGCTTATTTCACTGAGCTATATCCCCAGCTCCTTCCTTGAAGATTTTATTTCCACTCATACTTCTTTATTCTGGCCCCACAAATCACATTCGAAACCCATGGCACAGATTTTACATAACAGAAATTGTGAATTGAGTTATTTGGTGTTGTATTCATTATTTTAGTTCATTTCAATATGAAGAGAAGGGGAAATGGTACGCGGTGTCTAGCTATTCAGTATTTTTACTACATTTGTAATCAGGTTGTTTAAAATTAGGGAATGCATCTATTTTGATCATGGTCAAATTTTCTTCTTTAGTTCTATGCGTTTTGTTTTTATTTGTTGAAAGAAAAAAAATCTAATTCAGTACCTTTAAGGCCTTCTCAAATACTTTGAGTTGATTTTCATAAACACATTAATCTCAAGCGGAAAGCTGGTTTTTGGGGGAGAATATTTTAAATCTCTGCTTAATGATTAGCTCAACAAGCAATAAAAACTATAGAAAGTTATTGAAGAATGATGTCAGTAAAAGTGGTAGAGTAAAATATCTTGCAAGAACTGCCAGAACCAACTTTTTCAGAACTCAAGTTTAAGCAAAGACTGACAGCAACTGGGATAAGATTTGCATGCAAATCTATGCAAATCTTTCTCATAACAACACAGTTCACAGCGTTTTAACTTACTGTGGTCCGTCTCTTGCTCTGCAACTCAACAGGCCCTGAAGAAATAGCCAGGATTTTGCATATCGTTACTGGTACCTAGTGAAAGAGAGTGGGCTTTGTTTACAAATAATTAATTTTTGTTTTTACTGATCTTGTGGTTCCATAGGGATAAGTTTCTTTTCCATCCACTAACTTAGAACTTGTAATGAAGGAGAGTGCCACCCAAGGGGCATTTTTCAAAAAAAAAATTTGCAGGCATAGGTATTAATTACATAATCTATAAAACTGCATATAATTGTGGCAAACAATAGATTAAAATTTGGAAAGTAAAGGTAGAGAATAAAATTTGAGAATAAGGACTTCGACAGCTCTAACATATTCTTGCTAACATGTACATAGCAAGCACTATTTGCATACTCAGAAAAAAACATGATCTCACTTACAGCACATATTCAACATTGTACAACCAGGAAATAAAATCCATTAAAAAGTTATAAACTATCTAGCAGACAGTTAAAAGTGAGCCCCAACTCATACACAAAACCCATTTGCAGAAAGTGGAGGACATGGCAGTTATTGTTTATTTCCAGACACTTAAAGTAATTCCTATCTAATCAGTCACTAACCACTGAACTAACATAGTAGAGATTTCGGTAGATTCTCTTTTCCCAACAAATAATACAGATTTTACAAATCAGTTAAGAAAATTCAATAAACAAAAACACAATTATCTGTATGAAAAGGAAAATAAACAAACAAAAAAAAATCCCTGGCTAGGAGGATAGCAGATTGTTTCTAGAATTGCCCTTTCTAATACTCAAAATATCCAGTTTGCAATTTACAAGACATAAAAAGAAGTAAGAAGATACAGTGAATATTTAGAAAAAAAGAAAGGAACTGTCTCTGACACACACTGAACTAACTAGACAATGACAGTAAATCATATGTTTTAAATATTTTCAAAGAGTTAAGGAAAACTATGTCCAAATAATAAAAGGGACTAGAAGAAAATTTTATTATGAAATGAAAAATATTAAGAAATATAAACTATAAAAGTAGAAGTCAAGAAGAAATTCTGGAGTTGAAAATTATAAGTGCAATGAATAATTCCTTAGAGGAACTCAACACTGAAGCAGAGCAGAACAAAGAATCAGTGAGCGACAAATTTGGTCAGCTGAGATTACTCTGTTTGAAAAATAGAAAGAAAAGAAGAGTAAAGAAATTTAACAGAGACACTGAGATCCTCTGGGATTCCACCAACCTATACACAATGAAAGTTACAGAAGTGGAGAGATTAAAAAGGGACAGAAAGACTAGTTGAAGAGATAGTGTTCCCAAAGTTCCTAAATTATAAGTAAAATATTGATCCATTTAAGAAAGTCAATGAACTAAAAGAGATCTACAATGAGATATAGTCAAACTGCTGAAAGACACACAGAAAATATTTTGAAAATATTAGATTTTAAGAGGAATCGTTCATGTGACAATAGCTGATTTCTCTTAAAAGTTTCCACAGAAGCCAGAAAGCATTGGAATGATGTCGCAAAAGTTTTAAAGGAACAAAACAAAACAAAACAAACAAGAATCTGTGAATCAAAACAGTCTTTACTTGCTAAACCTACCTTTTAAAAATAAGGAGATTAACCTATTCCTAAATAAGCAAAAGCTGAGTTTGTTACTACTAGATCTGCCCTACCAAAGACATGCTAAATGGAATCATATCGCATAAGTGAAATCATTAGAAAGTAATCAACCCCAAATTAGAAAGAACATTAGGCCAGTGAATTATGTAGGTAAATATGACATCAGGACTAATCTATTTCTTGTTTGTAACTCCTGTTTTTAATATTTGTTTTAAAAGACAGCTTTATAAAACAAAAAGTGTAAATGTACGATGATAGGCACAAAATGATAAAAAAAAAAAGATGTGACTTGTGAAAGTGGAAGTGTAAATGGGAAGATGGAACTGTGTGGGAAAAGGGGTTTGGAGACTATGGTAAATTATTTGATATTAATCAAAATTAGATTATTATATATTAAGATGTCACTTGAAATCTGCAGGGCAATCATTAAGAAAAAAAGTAAAATAATACAGTAAAAAAGGGCAAGAGAATTAGTACAACAGAAAATATCTATTTAACATAAAAGAAAGCAATAAAGTATGGACTATGGAAAAAATATGATATCTAGAAAAAATAGCAAAGTGGCAAAAGTTCATCTTTTCTATAAGTAACTACATTAAATGTAAGTGTATTAACTGTCCCAGAAAAGGAAGAAATTGGGAGATTGCATGAAGAAACATTATCCAACTATGCTTTAGCTGTAATACACCTACTGTGCTTTCAGAGATACAAGCTGAAAGCAAAAGAATGTGAAAAGATATTCTATGTAAATAGTAACCAAAAGAGAGGTAGCCTAGGTAATTATCCTAATATCAGACAAAATAGATCCTAAGACAAAATTTTTGTGAGATATAAAAAGGACATTATAAAATGATACAAGGGCAAAACCATCAAGGATATATAACGATTACAAATTTTTATTTACCCAAAAACCTAGCCTCAAAATACGTGAAAGAAGTACTAACTTGGCATTAGGGATAATAAATATTAAAAGAATACTACATAGATCAACATAATAGTTGCAGATACCAGTACTTCACTTCTGAACATAGACACCTAGGCAGAAGATCAGAAAGACTAGACTAGAATATTTAAACAATAATATAAACCAGCTAGGGCTGGGGATATAGCTCAGTGGAATAAGCACCTGCCTAGCAAGCGGAGGGTCCTGAGTTCGATCCCCAGTACCGCCAAAAAAAAAAATTAAAAAAATAAAATAAAATAATATAAACCAGCTAGACCTAACAGGCAATACCAAGTATTACACCACAAGACACATTCTTCTCAAGTTCACATGAAACATTGTTCAAGAATATAAAGGTACATCCTCAACCTGGTCAATGGTTCCTATGGAAAAAAAAAATCCTTAACAAAATATTTAGTGATTAAAAACTTAAAATCTTGCCTCCTTAAGTTCAAGGTAACATCTGTTCTTGCTGCTTCCTTTCAACATTTTACTAAAAGTTCTAGATGGAGTAATTAGATAAAGTAAATAAATTAAATATACTTGGTATAAGAATGAGGAACCAAAACTATAGTGACAGATAATGTGTTCTTTTTACATCGAAAACTAAAAGTTCACAAAAAATTAAAGCAAATGAATGTGTTCAGTAAAGTTACAGGATGCAAGGTAAATATACAAAAATCAGTTGTATCTCAATCCACTTCAAATTAACAATCTGAAAAATGAAATTCAGAAATGAATTCTTGTACATTAGCATAAAAATAGTGTGAAAAACTTAAGAAGACAAAAGACTTGTACACTGAAAACTACAAAATATTGCTATAAAAAAGTAAACACAAAAAATGAAAAGGTACCTATGTCTGTGGATTTCAAAATTTAATATTAAGATGTCAGCACTCCCCAAAGTGACATACAGACTTAATACAACTCTCATAAAAATCTCAGATGTTTCTTTTTTTCCTTGAATGGATAAGCTACCATATAATTATGTGGAATGTAATGAGTCCTATGGGGCCAAAAAATCTTGGAAAGGAAGAAAGAAGTGAAAGGACTCACATTTCTCTATTTCAAAACTTAGTACACAATTATGATAATCAAAACAATGTAGTACTAGCATAGGATAGATCAACAAAGTAGACTTAAACATCTAGAAATGAACCCATGCATCTATCTATAATCAATTTCAGACAAGATTGCCAAGACCATTTAATAAGAAAAAGTTGTTTCTTCAACAAATGGTGAGGGAACAACATATCCACATGCAAATGAATAAATTTGGGCCCCCAACTTCCCACAATATTCAAGAGGTAATTCAAAATGTGTCAATAACTTAAGTTTAGGGGCTAAAAGTATAAAACTCTTAGAAAATAAGATAGCATAAATATTTGTATACCTGTATTAGGCAATGTTTTCATTAACATGATTGGAAATCCTAAGAAACAGACAAAAATATAGATAATTTGAGCTTTAACAAAATAAAAAACTTTTACGCATCAAAAGGTCACTACTAGAAAAGGAAAAGGCAATGCACAGAACATACTAAATATTTGCAAATGTTCTACCTATTGGAGAACTACTGTATAAAATAGAGATTTAAAACTCCAAAAACACAGCAATAAAAAGAATTTAAAAGCTTGACAATGAGCAAAGAGATTAAATAGACATTTCTTCAAAGGAAATACACAAATATTCAGTAAGTACTTGTAGGGTTGCTCAATAACATTAGTCAAGGAAATAAATCAGGAAATGGAAATCAAGACCACAATAAAATAGTATTTCACACTTATTTCAATGAGTATCATTTTTAAAGATCAGAAAATAAATGTTGAAGCAGAAATTAAGACAGTGGAGCCTTATACATCATTGAAGGTGATACAAAATTTTGCAGCCACTGTGGGAAAACATTTGGCCATTCCTCAAAAAGTTAAACAAATTTTGGGGAAGTATTGACATCTTAATATTAACTTTTGAAATCCACAGACATAGGTGCCTTTTCATTTGTTTGTGTTTTCTTTAATTTTTTTACAGCAATGTTTTGTAGTTTTCTGTGTACAAGTCTTTTGTCCTCTTAGTTAGGTTTTTCACACTCTTTGACCCAGAAATAACACTTCTAGGTATATACCAAAGAGAAACATTTTCAAAGGCCATTAAAAACTTGCATGTGTAGGTTCATATCACAATTATTCTTAAAAATCTCAAAGTAGAAACAACCTCAATATATAAGAAAGATAAGTGGATAAATAAAATATGGTATATTCATACATGGAAATAGTATATGGACATTGAAAAAACTGAAATATTGATGCACTGCACAACATGGTGAACCTTAAAAATTTTATACTAAGTGAAAGAAGTCAGTCAGACAGAACTACAACTTGTTTGACATCTTTTATATAAGATATCTGCTATCACTGAGATCTTAAATATCCTCCAAAGTCTCTTTGTTATAGGCTCCATTCCCAGCTGATGGGCCCGGGGGAGGTAGTGGAGCTTTGAAGAGGATATGGGGCCATTGCCTTTTCCTTCTTTTCTTTTCACTTCCTGGCCCTGAGCAACCTTGCTTAGCCTTGTGCTCTTCACCATGATGTTCTGCCTCACCACAGGCCCAAAGCAATGGAGCCCAGCAATGGACTGAACTCTCTGAGACAGTGAGCCAAAATTGATCTTTCTGCCTTATACTTCATTTATCTCAGATATTTTGTTACAGAGATAGAAATCTCACTAACAAAATGCCCCCAGTAGGCAAGTATGCACAGATGGAAAGCAAATTATTATTTGAAAGGATCTGGGAAGAAGCAGGGTATGCTCTGGAATTAGTGATATTGGTTGTGTAGCATTGCCAATATATGAATAAAATTTCCAGTGGTTCTGGGGGATCAAATCCAAGGCCTTGCATATGCTAGGTAAATACTCTATCACTGAGCTACACCCTGAGCACTCAACAAAGTATTTTAAGATGTAATGAAGAAAATATCAAATATTTACTTTTCCAGTCTTTTCAGAATTAAAATATTGTTATAATTACTAAATAATATAAATTTCCATACATAAGGCAAATGTACAAAGTTTCTTCATTTTGCCCCCTCTGAAATTTTTCACTCAATAAAGGTAAAGTAATGGGGTGTAAGATCCTGTAAAAATCCTTCTTTGGGCTGTCATCTAAAGAGAAATTAAAAAGTGAGTTTTGCTGCTTAGGGTGGGAATGGGACAATTTTTTGAATTAAACAAATGTAAACATTTTTATCTCTAATCATTGGCTTCTCAGGAATAATGGACTTTAACTGTTGCTTCCAGTTATATTCATTTACATTCAAATTTGTGGCGAGAATCAAAACTCTTTCAAGTAAATTAAGTAGAAACACAAATTTATGTCTATATTGCTAGCACTGGAGGTAAAGCTCCCTGATGTAATTAAATCCTTCATCATTTGGAGCCATTCTAAGAGTGTACTAATTGTACTCACACTGGAAACTTTCAAGCAATAAATCAGGAGCTAAGAATCTTCCTTTGGTATGATTACAACTCTGCTTCAGCACAAACATGCTTTCTCTCAGGACATGCTAATATTTTCAGTTGTTGCAGCAGCTCAAATTCCTTCTAAACTAAATCATAATGGGCTGCATGGCAGAGCCTTGAAGATACATTTTCTTCAAGTTGTTTAGGACAGGTGAAATAAAACAAGATCAATGACATAAACACTAAAATTCATAGTGTCTGGTATTCACCATTTTTTGCCATTGTTTCAGTCATTTGCTCATTTGACAAATATTTATGTGGTGACTGCTCATTTTTTTTCACTAGACATTTCCCTTGACAAAGAATTAAAGTTTAACAGTCCCTGCTTTTGAGAAGTCTACAATATCTTGGGAGCACAGAGAAAAAATATAGTTAATGATGAGTTAATGTGGTAAGTACAGTGACAGAGGATTCCTTGGTTGGAACATAGAGGCTCATAGCATGACCAAGATGTGATGGTAACATTTGAAAATTAAAACAGTTTCTACGGGCAAAGTAGGCAGTGAGAGAAAGAGGAAAGGTAGTGTTAGGTATAGGACACATACATTTAATAAAAACACATGGGTAAGACATAACACAGAGGGCAGATAAACTGGAGATGTTTTGCCTAGAACATGCTAGATCAAGCAAGGCTTTGTGGGAGTTGTTGAGCAGTTTGTATTTCTTAGGGGAAAACAGCAACAAATTGATTTGTGCTTTACGTAGTTTACTTTTTAAGGGATATGAAATTTCAGGGGCTTTGCTAGAAAATGTTATATGCAATTGTATGGCACATATTTTATGCATCATAATGAAAAGTTTTCAAATTTGTGGGCTATTTCTGCTAAAATACTAAGAGGACTTTTGGCTTACATGTGTATGTGTAGAAATTGATAAAGAATAGCACTTGTAGTCTAAATGCTATTTCCTCAAAGGAGTGTTTTCTTGAGTCAAGTGTAGATACCAAAGTCATAGTTCAAAATTAAGCCTGGGGTCAGGGCCTGGGACCGATGATTACCATCATAAAATCCAAGTGTTTTGAAAGACAAAAAGGGCAAGGAAGCCTATACCTCATATATTGGTTCCCAATATTTTTTCCCATGATATCTATGTATTCTTCAATTCCAAAACAATGCCCAATCCAACATAGAATGCCCAATCCCATATGGAATATTGGATTAGAACATTTTCTAGAAAACTTGAAGAGTGAAATAAAAAGCAAAGCAAAACAATCAATCAAATCACCACAAAATCCAATCAACATGGTACTTTTTGTCTTGCTTTCTGCTCGGACAGCTTTTATTGACTGTATCAGATTGACCATCAATGTGATTACTTCAAACGTTGTAAAGACCACAGTGCATCGTAAAGACCACAGGCACAGCATTTGGCAAAGCCATCAATTGTTCTGCAGTGAGTTTGAATATAGATATGGCCAGAGGACAAAGCAGAAGAGAGTTGAGACGAATCCCAGATAAAGCATAGAAGCATAGATGACTCCTTTTTTCTCTCTCTGAAAACTTTCATCTCACAAACTGAAACAGTGTCTTATTGTACTGAACAAAATCCCTCCTTGCTCAGAGGAAAACACCATGAAAATTAAGGTCCACTAACATCAATGTTTGTTTGAAATAAAGAGTCTATTATAACCCCATTAGAAGAGAATTGCTCATGGCATCAGATTACTGTGGGAAACCAGTCCAGGCCCCGCCTTCCCATACACACATTGCTAAGACCCCGTAGAGAATCCATTAGTGGGACCCAGAGGCACACCAGCCTATAATTTTTCTTTGCCTTAGGAAAACAGTAGCCTGTAATTTTTCTTTGCCTGAGGTTTTAAAAGGGCTGTTCCTGGCAGAATCTCATGCATGCTTTCATAGTTTCAAGTCCAACTCAAATCCTGGTTACTGACTGTGCACCCTTTCAAGAATAGAAGACACGAAGGAGAAGATGGGATTTCAGATCAACGAAACCAAACTGCACAGGAAATACTTCAAAGAATCAACAACTGGGATCTCATCTTATTGAAAAGTTTTTGCACATCTAAAGAAAGCACCAACAGAGTAAAAAGAAAACACACAAACTGGAAAAAAAAATTTTAGCCAGCTGTCCCTCAGAAAAAGGACTTCTATCTAGAACATATAAAGAATTTTTAAAAACCAGCCCCCTCTATTCAAAGATCCAATACAAAGATGGGCATCTGAGATGAATACACACTTCTCACATGAAGAAATACAAATGGCAAATAAACACATGAAAAGAATGTTCAACATCGTTAGTCATTTGAGAAATGCAAACTAAGACAACATTGAGATTCCATCTCACCCCAGGAAGAATAGCTGTCATCAACAATAACACATGCTGGAGAGGCTGTGGGGAAAAGGAACCCTTCTCTACTGTGGCAGTATAGACTGGAAATGAAGACTGGGGCAAGCACTGTGGAGATCTGGGAATTCCTCCATAAACTAGGATTAGAGGTCCCTTTCAACCCAGCTATTTCCCTTCTGGTTATTTTTCCATAAGAACTGAAAACATCATACCACAGTGACATATGTGCATCCATGTTTATAGCAGTGCAATTTGTAATAGCTAAATTGTGGAAACAACCCAAATGCCCAGCAGCTATAGAATGGATAAAAAAGATGTGGTATTTTTATACAATGGAATATTACTCAGCTATAAAAAAGATAAACTCAAGGCTTTTATAGGTAAATGGATGCATCTGGAGATCACAATCATAAGTGAAATTAATCAGACCTGCATGTGTAAACATCGTATTATCTCCCTAGTGAAGGAATCTGAAAGAGTTAATAAAATCTGAAAGGTATAATAGATACTGTGAAAGGGAAAGGAACTGCTCAAAAAAAAGAATGACTGGGATGAAGGAAAATAGAAAAGAAAGAAAGAAGAGAAAATATGAATATATATATGTATATATATATATATATATATACACACACACAAGATAGCTAAGATAATTGTCTACTAATTTCTATTGCCTTAGTTAAGATTTGTTTGATCAGTCTTACATGTTTATTTTGTTTATCTGAGTAACCAATTTGAAGATAATAATATGTAATACAATAGCCTTGTTAATTTCCTATCACCTTGTCTGAAATTATATATTGCTTTTATTGTTTTTAGGTAGTTTTATTTATATTTGTGTGTTTGTTAATATGTCTTTGTTCTTTTATCTTTAAAATAAAATTTTTTAAAAATTTTAAAAGCATACAATACACCATGAATAGAGCTTTTCTTGTTTTGTAGTTTATCTCTTGAGTGTGAAACTCATTTTATCTGAATGTTGTTTCTCAATTTTCTCTTATAGGTTTGATTTAAAATTTATAAAATACTTATCAAATACTTGGTTTTAGTTGAATATGAAATATATTCTATCATTGTAAGTTTTTATTGGTAAGCTTTCTGTCGCTGATATGGTATTTAACTACAATGAGTTAAGACGTATTCTGTCATTATAGAAGACCATATTTTAGTTATCATAGTATAATATTCAAATTCTCTATGTATTGAAGTACAGCCTGATTGTTGCTTTAAAAGACAGTATTTCTTTAGTGATGGATGCAGAAGGTTAAAATCATCATCTGAGTAGGTCAAACACAAATTATATTTACTCAAAGACAATCTTCTCAAGATGGTCTTTTGAAATTACTTGTGAATACTTTAATATGATATAAGTTTGCTTTATTCTTCTGTAGTGATTCTTGATTTCACTGGGGAGAGAGGAGCTTGGGAAAGAAAGGGAGAAATATCATAAGATGCATCCATTTGGGTATGATTCATGTGTTAATCAGATGTGACCTAGCACAACATTTGTTCTTCAGATATGGCCCCGTGGACCATGTGGTATTATCACGCAGGATAGAAGTTCTGATTACATTGCAATAAAATATGATGGTGAAATGACAAAGAAAAGACAAAATTCTAGAAAACATAGAGATGACCATGTATTCAGCCAATGAATAGTTAATAATCAGCAGCCTTTGGCTTAACTCATCACTGCTTCCAACCACACCTTTCACCTGACTCTGCTCCAATTTCCTCTCCTTTCATCACTTGTTCTGAGCTTGCCATCTTGTTTCCGTCACATATTTCTAACCTCGAAACAATTGGAATGTCTCAGGGACCCTTTATTTTGTTCTCTACACCAACAAACTTGTGGTGGTCTCATTTCAGCCCATGGTACAGAATACCTATTTATACCAATGATTCTCAGGTTGAAAATTCGTTCTTATTTTCCTTGACATATACCTGCCCATTCACACCCAATTGTTATTGTGGGTGCCAATTACCAGAAGCCAAAAATGGAGTCTCAAAATTAACTTTTCTAAAACTGAACACTTGGTTCTTCTGCCCTGGACCTTGCTTTTCCTTCCATTGCCATATATTAATAAATAACAATTTTAGGGCTGGAGATATAGCTCAGTGGAATAAGCGCCTGCCTAGCAAGTGCAGGGTCCTGAGTTCGATCCCCAGTACCGCCAAAAAACAAAAACAAAAAAAAACACACACACACACAATTTTATCTTCAAATTGTTTAAGGAATTGGAAGAAAACTTTATTTCCTCCTTATCGCACACCAGGTCTTAGGAATTAACAAATCTCATTGGTTCTCCATCATCGTATTTCCAGAATTCAATCGTCTCTTCACCAGTGTCATCATTAGCTCCTTGTGCAAGTCGCCGTTGTTTTGCCTGGGTGTCACAGTTGTTTGCAGTTATCCTTCCTGCTTTGTCTGTGACTTTTTATTCCCCCACGTAACAAGCAGAGTCACATCCTTTCATAACATGCTCATATTATCACTCTTCAGTTCAAATATTTTCAGTATCAGCCTATTTTAGTCAGAATAAATTCCCAAGTTTTTATCATTTCCAAGGGCCTACCTGTTCTTCCACCTGTCTATTGCTGTGGCCTCATCTCCTACCTCTCTGAGTACTCTTTCTGCACTGCGATGATGTCTCTCTTGCTTCTTTTGAATGTGACAAGCGCACTTCTACCTCAGGACTTTTGCAATTGCTGTTCTCTCTGCCTAGAGAAATATCTATCGCGGAACCTATGTATTGATTCACCTATAGATAAATAAATATCACTTCATTCAATTTTACACTCAAACAGAAGCTTTCAAGAGAGGCTGTTTCTGGCCACTCTAACCAAGACAGCATACCTCCCCATTTCTCTAGCCATGTCTCTTCACTATGACAATTTGAACTAATAGCACTTCTGAAAAACAACATGAGACACAACTGTAATTCTCTTGAGATCTGAGCCTTTGTTTTATTTTCTGACAAATAATCAGTAACTAGGGATATATCTGATCAATCTCTGAACAACATTTGATTTGCTTCATACCAGGATACACTGGGATATATGTTATACTGACTTCATGCGAAAAAGATTATTTTGAAAAAAGAAGCATCCACTTCCCAAACTGTCATTTTCCCAAAAACCTGCTTAAAATATAACTGACTATAATAAGCTTTAAAAACAAGCCTGCCACTTTGGCAAAGAGACAGACAACTGTGGAACCTCATGCCATTTATTTGTTAATGCTAACTTTCCTAATTCTATTCCTGGTAAAACTAGTCTCATCAAATGCCCCCTAGTCTTAAGACATTTATTTAATTTTATGGGCTAAGAATATAGTTATTTAAATATCGAAGTACTTTCCCTCGAATGCCAGCATAAGAAGTCTTAAATCTTCACTACCTAGCCAGGCAATTTAGCAGCACTAGCTAAGCCTCAGATTCATATGTATGAAATAAATGTATAACCTCCACAATTTCAAAGAAATATCCTACTTGTGAGGTCATTAAAACTTAATAGACAATGGTTCTTACCCATTGTTATGATACTTAGAATAAGATTTCAACACACACTAAGACTCTTATGGCTACTCATTTATTACAACTGAACACTGAAAATTCATAGATATCACCATCGCTTTGACCTGAAAGAATTTCCCAAATCTGTTCTGAAAGTCTAAGGGATAAAAATACATGAAAGAATTTTACTTTACCCCTCCTCTTTCACCACCCTCTGAATGATTCTGCAATGCATTTGGTATTTTCTTATAGGGAAATTTTCCTAGAATTCTATCCCTGAAAATTTTTATAGACATTCTTCTTACTTGTTGATGACACCTTCCCAGAATTCATCAAGTTGACAGAATTCTATTCTCCCACTTTTGTTAAGTGTAGAAAAAAAATTAGATTTCCTTCCTAGGATTCAAAAAGTATACTACTGCTTGTCAAATATCCAGATTTAGCACCAATTTTTCCCCAGGTGTGTTTCAGTCAAACTCAGTATATCTGCTTACTGTTATCCATCATAAAGAAGGATCCTGCTTGAATTTTTATACATTTCAGAATCAAACTTAATTTGGTTTTTGGCAAACAGTGTGAGTGGTGCATGGTTCAGGTTTTTTATAGTACATTCTTCCGGTGGCAGAAAAATTAAGAAAACCTGCATATGGAAGACTTCTCAGTAATAACATCCATTTGGATAGTCCTACTCAAATATTTCTTTCTAAAGTCATTTCTTTAACACGCTACAAATTCATGTATATGACTAGTATAACAATAGCCTGTTTTTCTGCCTTCTTGTCTTTTGTGCGAGTCTTGTTAATAATTTTACTTAATATGCTGTACACTTCATTATTCATTTTTCCCATTTTGGCTTTAATCAGATGTATTTTAATAAAATTTTAAAATGAAAAGTAATCTTTTATATTTTCCCACCTACTTATTATTTGGGACACTTTTCCTTCCTTTATACAGAGGAATTTCTGTCTAAAATTTCTCCTTTCACCCTGAAGAATTTTTCGAATATATTTTTTGGTGCAGTTCCCTCAGTGACAAATCCCTTCAGCCTTTGTTATTCTAAAAATACCTAACCTTACTTTTAGTTTTGAAGAATATTTTGGGGGGGGAAGAATGCAGAATTTTATGTCAATTTTTTCCCCTGCCAACCCTTTAAGGCTATCATTCTATTGTCTTCTGGCTTATATTATATGTAAGGGAGGTCACTTGGATTTCTTCGTTATCTTGTATGCAATATTTGCCTCTGAAGATTTTCTCCTGATCAGTGGCTTTTAATAGTAGGGCTATGGAATGTCTCTTGTGGTTTTATGTGTATCAGTTATTATTTGACTGAGCTTCTTAAATTTCCAAATTTATGAGTTTCCCAAATTTAGGAAATATTCAACCTTATTTATGTAACATTATTTTGTGTCATTTTCCTGTCCTTAAAGGATTTTAATTGTATGTTTCCTAGAGATCTTATTAATATCCAGAAGTTTTTAAATCTCTATTCATTTTTTATTTTTATCATTTTTTTAATCTCTGAACTTCAAAGTGAGGGATATTTGGCCCCTGGAAAGTTCACAGGGTCTAATATAATGAAAGTAAACATAATTTTCCCCAAAAAACTACCTTATGCAAGATTTCTGTTCTGTGCCTGATTTGCCTCTTTTTCTTCCTTTTTGATATCTCACTGGAGCCTGTCATTACACAACAGATAAACTATAAATAATTACTCCAAAAATTAAAACAAAGTCAAGGAGAGAAAGATGAGAAGGTACCATTTTATAAGGAGATGAAGCCTTTTAGCATATGCAACATGTGGATATCAACTATTGGACCAAAATATATGTCTTTTTAGCTATGACTCAGTAGCACTCTGCTACAGGAATGAATGAGGGAAGCTTGAGTTTCTCTAGTCCTTCCCAGAACAAGGTAGCAGGGGCAGTGATTGTGTAAAGGATCCTAATTGTTCAGGATACCCTGGAATTCAATACCAGTGAATCATGTATTTGTGTTCAGGGTGTAAGTGATGATGGTTGATTGGGAAGGTGAGCAGTTCTGCTAGAAGAAAAACTAAAGACATTGAAATAAAACAAATGCCAACAAATGCAAGTCATTTCAGAAGCACCAAGAGAAAGTGAGTATTTAAAGTTTTTATTCAACCATTCTAAAATGAAAAAAATTCAAGTAACTAATTCAATTATTACTGCACTTCTATTTTACACTAAATACAAAATGATATATATAATTAAATTATATTAAATTATATTTTATATATATGACATGCAAATTTATGTCCGTGTATCATTAACACAGTTTTGTTCCCTATAAAAGGTCTCTTCTTTCTTAAAAATTTTTAAATGAAGTTAATTCTCATGGTAAAATGCAACTATAAAAATAAAATGTAATCATACAATATTTAAAGTTATTATAATTTACAGTGAAACAACATGACAACCTTGAACTGGCTTGTGGATAAGACTCCTGTTTGTACTTTTAATTTCTCTTAGCTCAATAGGCTGTGATTACTGCTTGACATGTCATGCCTTTGAATCATTATAACCATCTGAAAATAGTTAAATATTTCTGGTCATATAGCAGAAGCCTGTGGGTTAGTTTCTGTTGGGCACCAGTACCTTAATGACCACTCTGGCATATTGATTAAGCTGGTATTTGAATATTTTGCTTTAAATTCTTGTAACAAGCACCTGCGTTTCTTATGATTTCTTCTTTAGCAAGGCTCTTATCTCAGTTATTTATTCTTTGGGTAAAAGGCCAAGCTGCTTCCTGAAACCAGAACTGGTTCTACTTTGTCCAACAAGAATTTAAAAACTTAGAATATAAATAGTTTAAAGACACTCTTTTTTTTTCCCCTACTGTAAATGGCACACAGATGGTGCATAACTGTTCTCTGAACGAATTCCAGGAATGTGCAACAACCTCGATAGGGAGAACTAGAGATGGCTGAGGTTCTATGAAAATCTTTAGAACATCTGAAGGCCTTTCTAGATTTTTAGATTTAAATTTTATTACCTATCAAGTTGTCTGGAGAAAAAGAAAACATTTTCATAGGAAATAACTTCAAATGGTATTAACAAAGCCTAATAAAATATTTTACTGTCCTCTGAATGTTATCTATGGCTAAGAAGACACTAAAATCCCAAATACTTCCTGTTTCACCCCCACCTTCTGGCTGGCTTGTATGTTCACAGATGGAGCTTTTAACAATTTTATTTGGGTTTCACTCTGCCTTGAAAGATTTATCATTCTGTTTCCAGAACTTTATCTACATGCTTTTTCTTTCTTGCATTTAATTATTTGCTCTTCTCTTTCCTATTCCTTCTTGTATTTTACATCTTGTCTTTATTTTTACCCTTCTAATAGGAAGCTAATAAAAGCAAGAGAGGCTTAGGCAAGTAAAAAGGAGAAAATGAGAAAAATAAAGGAACAGAGCAGGATCTGTAAATCGCTCCTGCACAAGACCTGGCACACACCTAATGGCTCTCGGGCACAAGTCCTCATTCGCAACTGCAAAACGGTCTATGTGTTATGCCAATATTTTCCATCAGGGATTCAAGGATGATTTGAAAGTCATCCTGTAAATTGCTGGGTTCAAGGAAACAGAGAAATGATGTCATTTAAATAAAGTAGTCTTTTGGTTGAAAGTCCCAATTCTCAAATGAATGTGGAAATCCTAAGTTCCCAGAATCAGATAAGAACCCATCCTTCCAGTCTGGGAAAGAGTCTACCATAATCAAGGGGAAATACTTTTACTCATTTCAGCTTGCTACATTCCTTGATGGACGCTTACCCACTGGTTGCATTTCTGTTTCTGCTGGGTTTTTGTCTTCTAAAGATGAACGACCAGTGTTCCCTGCTTCCAACAAATTGTTGGCTAACAGAGTGATGCAACTTCTTATATGTTTTCTTCAAGAAGTTTTATAGATTTGTTCCTATGTTTAGGTGCATGGTTCATATATTTTTTTTAATTTACAGTGTTGAGGTTGTTTCTAATATAGACACCCAATTGTGTCCACATCACTTGTTGAATAGACATTTCCCACTGAATTGTCTCAAATTTATGTATGGTTAATTAACATGTGAGTCCATTTCTGCACTGTTCTGTCCCACTGATCTCTGTAATGGTTCTTATGCCAATATCACATGATCCTTAGTATGTGGCCTTATGCTAAGTAATGCTAACTACTAAATAAGTAACTGCTAACTCAGGCAGTGTCAGTGCCCAGACATTGTTTTCCTTTTCTGGCTTATATCGACTATTCTAAATCCTTGATGTTTCTATATAAATTTGTCAATTCCTACAAAATAGTCCTGCTTTGAATGTGAATGTAATTGCATTGGGTTTATAGGTCAATTTGGGGAGAAATAATACTTTAACAATATTAAGATTTTCAATCAATACACATAATATATAGTTACATGGTTCTAATCTTCTTTAATTGTTCTCAGAAATGTTTTCTAATTTTTAATGTCCATGTTTTGTGTGTTCTGTTAAATCAATGACTTTAGTTTCATGCTCTTGATGATGTTATATCTGATGTAGGTTTTAAATTTTTCTATTATTAGTATACAAGTATAAAAGTATGCAAGTATACAACACTAGTATTATTGTATTAATTACTAGTATGCAAGAAAAAAAATTTTAAAGATTGATTTTGTACGTTATGATCTTGGGACATCATTTCTTAGTTTTAGTAAGATTTTATAAATTTATAGGTAGGATTTTCTATATTTGGTGCCAGGTATTAGAGTTCTAGGACTCCTTCTAGAGATTCTGCCTAGATTCTTCTTGTCCTAAACAAAGAATTGGACAAAACATAAGTGCAAAAGATAATGAGGTTTTACATTTATTAAAAATAGGAAAAGAAGGATGTTCTGCAGAATAAGTGTGGATCAATTAAAAGTCAGGAAAGAAGCACACTCGACAAGGTGAGAATGGGTCACTCTGAAAGAGTGGGAGTGAGGTTAATGGTGACTGTCATTTTTATCTTCCTCTCTTCTGGCTGACTGCAGATCTTGGCCATCCAATCAAAACCTTGCTTAAGCTGTCTTAAAAATACTTTGTGATAGCAGCTTCTGATTGGTTCCAGGTGCAGGGCCTTAGGAACTGTTTTTCTGTGCATTTCCTGGATCACTCTTGAGAGGCCAAACCCACTTATTCAGCTGGCTTGCCATGCCCTAATCTCCTGCCTCATATTGATAAACAGGTCATCTGTCCATGAAGCGTTCAGAATATTTCTTTACAATATGTATACCTCTTCTGAGGATTCTTTTTCACAATAAGAATCTGTGAATTTGCAAACTTCTTCTACAAATGGGTGGGTTAGATTCCTCATCTTAGCTTTGAGACTCTCTCAGACACATCCTGGTGACTCTACCATTTATACTATTTCTGTCATACATTTTACTTTTATATATATTATAAACTCCATCATATTTTTCTATTTTTTGTTATATTATGTCTATTACTTTTAACAGTGATGAGTGCTCTCTTTTTTGTTTTTAACTTGGAAAATTAATTTTTTGGTCTTTCTTTTTAAATTGATTTTATAGAGTCTAGAATTTTCTATTGTAAGTATGCTTGTTTTGTTTCTTTATCCAGTTGCTGTGTCATTCCTCGTACTTTTTGCAGGGGGATTACTTTCTAAGTGGTATCTGTCAGTATTAACTTTGTTTTTCTCTATATGTTTATTTTTTCTCTAGTTTCTTCAATATTTTTCTGTACTTTTTAGAAAACACTTTATCATGCTCTACCTATGTGTATTATGCCTACGTGAGTCTGTTTTTGTTTTGTTTTGTATTAGATTGGGGATGATTGAGATTTTTGAAACTGTTCTGTGTTGACTTCAATAAACTTTTGGAGAATTGTTAGCCAGGCCTGTGTTACTGGGCTCTCATTCCTTCTCTTTCTCTTTAGGATGCCACTTCCAGGTATTTTATAAAGTTGGATGCCTTCCAACAGCTCTGTATGTTTTATTCTGCTCTTTTTCCTATGTATTTAAGATTGTATCTTCTTTATTTTTATTTTCTTCTTGAGGCAAGGTTTTGCTATGGAGCTCAAGCTGTCCTTGACACGCTCTATGTAACCCAGGCTGGCCTCAAACTCACAGTCCTCCTATTTTAGATGCCTGAACTGTATACTTCAAATGTACACATTGAAATGTATACAAATGATAGTTCAAATGTATCATTTCAACTGACTTAACACATTGATCCTTTCTTCTTCTGTGTCTAGTTTGCTGATAAGTGCATGGAAGAAAGTAACGGTAACCCTGGTTTACAAAATCTCAAGTTATGATTTTTTTCTTACTTTATGATATAGCAAAAGATGTAGCTTTCAAATTTGCACTTCAGATTTTCAGTGTTGATCATTTCTTAGACTGCATGATACTCTCATACTGATGAGCCCCTACAGTAAGCTGCAGCTCACAATCAGCCACATGATCAGAAAGGCAAACAAGAGATGCTCCACAGTACACTGTGCTGCTAAGCTATGATGTTCAGTAGGCAAGGGGTATTAAATACATTTTCAGTTTACAATGGGTTTATTAGAATGCCACCCCATCGTAAGTCAAGGAGCATCTGTGTTTGTCTTGCTGTCATGGTTTTCATGCAAAGCGTTTTCAACTTACTCTTTTACACATACAAACTTCCTACTGAAATTCCTCTCCTGTTATGTATATTTCCCTCCCCTTCCACTAGATTCTTGAACATATTAATCACAGTTATTGTAAAGACTGTGGGATATTTCCAGCATCTGAGATCTCTGTATCTCCCTACCTGTTTATTTAATTCTTTGGCAATGTGTAATTTTCTTGTTTTTTGTTTTTTCTAAAGAAAAACAAAAAATAGGTAAATGGATAGGTAGATAGATTGATAGATAGATACTATAACTAGATGATAAATAGAGAGATAGACACATAGATTTCAGAGAAATGAAAGAAAATATTTTTAAATGAACTTCAGACATTGTGGTGTGAATATTATTAGAGACTGAGGTGAATATTATTTATTTACACCCAGAAAGTGATACATCTTTTCTTCTCTACAACTGTTAATGTGAGGAGTTGAGTCCATCTAACTATTAATTAGGACACCAGCCCCTTCAATCCCTTCAGTGGTGGACTACAACTTTCTACATTAAATCCCTTTTGACAATGTATTTTAGGCATGGGATGCTTATCGCCCTGTCCTTTAGTTTTCAGCATATCCTATTTGTGATGTAGAGAAAGTCTCCAGTCCCCAAGGGTTTGATTTTTCCCAATGTGTAGACTCCTTAAACTTGCTACTGAATACTATATAGCTTACTTCTGATTCCATATAGAGTTAAAGCTGAGGTGACAACAATTTAACAGAGATACTAGTTTTATAGTCACAGAGTAATGTGACTAGACAGTGAAATTTAAAACATGCTAAATTTAACTATTTAAATTAAAATGCATCAGTAAAAACAGATCTAGTATGTATCAATAAGAAAACTCTGACCAAGAAGCTTTTTCTAAATGCTTGATAAATATTAACATATTCTAAGTCAAGAAAATTAACCTAATAAATAGTTTTTTCACTTATTAAAGTTATCACTAGATACTTCCATGGTAAAAATCATGATTTAGGTACAAGATTAGTAAATGTAAGTATAAAAAAATATTTCCAGAATTTCACACTGCATTGTGCTGGAGTCTGAAAGGAGCCATCTTTGGTGTTCCCTGCGGAGAACACAACCCCTGGGGATCTGCACACATTCCTTGATTACAGATAGAGGCCCAAAGAATACCCAAACTGGATCACTGCCAAACAGAAGGAAAATGAAGGCAGGGTGTTCTGACCCAAATGACTCCAATTTGCTTTTAGACATTTGGTGTTTTAACAAACAAAATGTCCATTAATTCAGGCCATCTGGGAAGTACTTCTGTGCTTGGCCCATAAAGTCAAGGATTTTTCTGCCGTGCTAGAATTCACGGGATTACTCAGATACTTAACTTTAGATGAGATAGCCTAGCTTATGATCTATTCACCTTTCTGGACAATGGGTCTCCCACATGTTCCTTACTGACACATGCTGGTTTACAACAACCCCATCCCCCCTTTTTTCTTTTTCTCCTTCATTTTGTTATTTTCCTCATTTGTTCTGCACCATAAATTCTTGCCAAACCACAGTTCTTACAATCCTATTCAGGAGGGAACTGTTTTTAAGACTTTAGTTATTCGGTTACAACCTTAATAATATCTGTCTTTCATATGATACCTAACACTAAAGTTTATTTTTAAATTAGATTTTAAATAGATTTTTGGTTAGATTTATTGTAAACTATTATATTCATCAAGTTATCATTTTACACATCTGCCCACATCAGATTCATGTGGTGATTAGAGCACAGGTCACTGGTCCTCACTCTCAAAGCTTCTTATTCAGCAGGTCGGGCTGGTGTTCGATGATCTGCCTCTCAGGTGATGTTGTTTGAGAATTCTGCTGTTAAAAACCACAACATGAAAGTGTGGCTTTGTGTACTTATTAGGCATACATTTTCTTATACATTAATAGGTTTCAATACATGACTATTAAATCGTAAGTCGCCAAAAACATTTTCTTACTTGTTGTACCTTTTTGGAAGGAATTTTCTAGCAGAATTCATTGAGTCTCCTGATGAAATATTCTTTTCTTGGTTATTCCTATTCTCCCCTTTTTTCTTCTTGATTGTGAATTTCTGAATGCTTATAATGTTATCTTTGTGCAAACGAAATACCTCATTAGGCCAACACACCTAAGCAAATTACATACAAATGTTTGGTTTTTGTTAAAGAACACAAGAAACTGTCTTGAGAAACACAGGGAAAAGTGTGTGAAATGCTCAGAAATAAGACAAGCGATCAAAATTGGCTTTGTACAACCCCTCTTCTTCCACTCTGCCCCTAGTCTGACTGAATTACATTACTGTTCTGAATCCCAGAAGATCAGGGCTTTTCATCACATCATTTGTAAACTACCATTTAAATGGTAAGTAATGGATTTGGAGAACTATATTTAAGGGCACTGTTTATTGACGCATGTTAAGGCTGAAGCCAATAAGTGCATGTTAGGCACATACTATAAGAGGATCCCTGAGATGTTATCATAATTTTATTCATTATTGTCTAATAAACATCACTGCTATTAATGCCCTAGTAAGTCAACAAGGACAAGGCCTATAAAAATTAGAAAGGATGGAAATTAGACATTTTCTAAAACCATGTTCTAAGCCGTTTAGATGAAAGCATTCAACAGTATTATTTTTTCTCAAACAAAGTAAAAACACACACCCTGCTCATGTTCCCCCTTAGGGTTCCCTCACGCTGCCCTTCCCATCGAGAACTCTCCCTTTCTCGCCTCTGTCAGTTCAAACTTGACCTTTGCTCTAAGGCTCAGCGGGAATACCACCTCTCCGGTGGGGCCTTCATCAATCTTTTATTCCTTGGAGTACCTAAAGCAATGATAGGATTTGCAGTTTAGAATTTATATTACGTGATATGTTTTCCAACATTGTTTAGTAAATATTTTTCTTTTAACCAAACAGGGCAGGGCATAGCTCACAATCCCTATAACTGTACTAAACGTGCTTCAAGTGGTTCATCTTTGATTAGGTTCATATATTTTAGTGACTTATAAAGAAACATCTAATTAGATCACCTTTTATTTAAATTCATTGCTTATCTTGCCCATAGATAAAATAGTCTAAGTCAAAATACTATTAATTCATCTTATGATCCTATTAACGTTCCCTTTACTTTTTTTATTAACTTTAATTCACTATGCTACTACATCATTCAATAGAAAATTGAAACTTTTAGACTGAAGAGTTTTTAACAGGGAGTCAGTTTTTAGATTAGTTGCCTAAATTAGGGAACAAATTCTTGAGACTTATGACTGCTTAAAAATCAAGAAAAATCTTCAACTTTTATTTCCATAAGGAAAAAATTATCATGTATCATATAATTTTATTGCTTCAGAAAAAAATACATGACAGTTACCACTCAGAAAATTAAAATTGTGGCTACAAAACAGCATATAACTAGTTTGTTTGCATTTTTACTTTGTCAGTAAGCAGTTCTGGCATCATCTAGGCAATATTAACATCTGTACAGTGCCAAATATTTGCTGTATCAGCCAACTGACACATAAGGGAAAGAAAAAACAACTTGATTTCTTTTGTATACCTGATGCTGAACAACTGATTCAACTTATTTTTAAAAATAGAAACAGAGATATTAATCAATATTTTGAAAGAAGTTCATAATCTAGTCCCTCAAATTTAGCCCACAAAGGGATGGGAAAGAACATGAATATACATTTTTGTCTGTGCCAGGAGATAACCTAGCCTTTTAATAGATGCTCTTGAGGAGTCCCCTGGCTTTAGGAGACAGTTTTGACCACTGTTGGGGCTGGTGGCAGTCTGCTGAAGAGGAGAGGGAAATGCTTTATTGATCACAAGCAGAAATTGTCTCAAGAAGCTTCTACCTTTACAAATAAAAGCTCAGCTGAAAACCGTGGTGATATTGCAAGCGTGGCAAATTGACTCAGAGAAGGAAACAGAAAACTTTTTGATCAGAAAAGGCCACTATTCAGCATTTTCTCTTTATTTAAAGTACAGAAAACAGTATTAAACTAAGCAATCATGAATTATAGTTTGTCATATTCTAATCACACCCATTTGATAATAACTCAGATTCTGACAGTTTTCACAGAACAATAAATTATAAACTTTAAAAACTACTTTCCAGAAAAGTACTGACATTGAAAACCAGTATCTGATGCAAAAGGAAAATAAATTTCAGTGCCAGAAGATTTGGATTTAAATTGCTGATTCTTTATTAAGAAGTTCTGCTTTGTACTCAACTAGTTAGGTCACCTTGGGTTGGTTGTTTTGATTGCCTGATCCTAAATCCTCTCATCATAGAATTGGAATAGTAATACCTATTTTATGCTTTTGGAGTAAGATCAAATGAAATTTTAAAAATATTATTTGTAAGCTAAAAAAAACTGATAATGTGACCATTTTGTTTTATCCGTGTCTTCAGCGCTTAAATGGACAGGAAGGGGCCCCATGTTTTCCCATACACAGTTTAAGAGCCACAACTAAGGCCAGGTGTGGTGGCACATGCCTGTAAGCCCAGCACTTAGGAGGCTAAAGTAGGAGGATAGCTGTGAGTTCAAGGCCAGCAAGGGCTACAAAGTGAGTTCAAGATCACCCTGAAACACATACTGAAATTGTGTCTCAAATAGACAAAAAAAAAAAAAAAGCAAAACTCAATCCCCTAAAAATACAGGAGGCATGACTGTTTAATGTCAAGTTGGACAAGGTATCTTTGTGTTGGATTTTTTTTTATTTTAAAGAGAATAAAAAATAATTTTAAAAACATTAGAAATGATACAGAATTTTACAAAACAAGATGATAGAAATTCAACAATGGTTGTTATATTGCATGTTGTCTTCAAATTAGTTGTTCAGATTACTAGATATAATCATGCAAAATTGGCCAAAAAAATTTAAGCATTACCTGTTCCTTTCAATAAACCAATAGAAATCAGCAGTACAATTATCTTAACTACCCTGTATATAGGGGCTGGGGATATAGCTCAGTGGAATAAGCGCTTGCCTAGCAAACGCAGGGTCCTGAGTTCAATCCCCAGTACCGCAAAAAAAAACTCTGAACTACCCTGTATATAATGGGAATTCTTTTTTTTTTTTTTTTTTTTTTGGTACCAGGAATTGAACTCAGGACTTTGCTCTTCCCAGGCAGGCACTTGTGCCACTGAGCTATATGCCCAGTCCTAGATTTATTTTCTTATGAGTGTTAGTCACGTGTAGGTAGAATCTGTGTACACGTATTTATGTTTAGTCAATCCAGAGTACAAAAGTAAAACAAGGTCCAGGAAAGAAAAAGCATCAAGCAAGATGGCAGGCACATTAAATAAGGTTCAAACAATCAAATATGTCTATTCCAGGATAATTCAACACACAATGGTGAACAAAACTACCAAACGAGAGCCTTGAAATTCTGGAAAGGACCTTACAAATCCAAACCTACATCCCTCATCTCATGAGAGAATTCCTTCTGGTATTCCTACGACCAACTGGATTAATTTTCTTTTTCTCCCCTCTGCATCTAAGTATTGTCTTTTCCTCTTTAGTACTCATCAATGAGTCTCACAGATGCTCCTTAA
The DNA here is from genome assembly GCA_004027595.1 of Dinomys branickii. Classification (NCBI taxonomy): domain Eukaryota; kingdom Metazoa; phylum Chordata; class Mammalia; order Rodentia; family Dinomyidae; genus Dinomys; species Dinomys branickii. The sequence continues at coordinate 102,111 of PVLD010003713.1, forward strand.
ATGGCATGACTTTTTTCCTAGGTTCTCTTTGACCTTTTCCTGGGAAGAGTCACAGTTTTTTATGTAAGCTCTTGGCATGGATACCTGTTGAGATTTTCTTATCCAAAGTGTTTTAAAGAGGGCTGGGGATATAGCTCAGTGGAATAAGTGCTTGCCTAGCAAGCGCAGGGTCCTGAGTTCGATCCCCAGTACCGCAAAAAAAAAAACAAAAACAAAGTGTTTTAAAGAGTATTGTTTCAGATATTGAATTTTATGCAGATTTAGGAATATTTACACATATATAAAGTACTATCTTGTGAATGGAGTTCAAGCCCAAGCACAAAATTCCTTTATGTTTCCTGTGCACAGTATACACATAACCTGGACATAAAGACACTCGGTATTTGGGTCTGAATTTTGACTGCAACCCATCTTGTCAGAGAAAACTGCCACGGATGGAACTGTACACTCACGGGATCATGTCAGTGCTGAAAAAGTTTCAAATTTTATCATGTTTCATATTTTGGATGTTCATTTCAGAGATGCTAACAGAAAATTGGAGAAGATGGCATGACAAATGAAAAAATACCTCTGTCTGTTATTTATATTATTTTTAGAGTAAATATTGTCAAAAGTTTTAGCGTCATGTAAATTTACACATTTTATCACTGGTATTGTTACCTATAGTCAGTCAACTGTACAATAAAACTGTAATAATCCTTCTATCTACTTGTTAACATACATATACTATAATAACATGTGCTGAGAAATTAATTTGTTAAAATAATGTATTTTCAAGTTAATGTTCTTTATGTGTCCTCATGTTACTCTTCTTTCTCTGGTGCTATATCCCTTTCCTAAGTGGGTAAATAAATGTTTCATCAGAAAGATAAACTATTAATGTTTCTACATGCAGATGGGAAGTTGTACACATTTGTTTTGTCAGGAATTGGGTAAAACATCAGAAAAATTGAAAAGTGAAAAGTTTTAAAGCACACACTCAAAAAAAAAAAAAATAAAAATAAAATAAAAAAATAAAAAAATAAATAAAGCACACACTCCAGGCCTTGTATGACTCTGATCTTGAAATCAAGCCGCACTTTCTTTTTTATTTTTACTAGTTTATTTTCGTACAGGCCCTCATCCTGTTTGAGTTAGGGATATTAGACTTTCACTAGGTTTCCTCCTCCAAGTGCCTCTGGGAATCCTGAGACTACTTACTCTGTGCTCTTGAAGTTCTATCCAGCACTTGCCAGGCACTTGGAATAATCACCAACTCCTGATGCTGTGCTGTGTTCCCCAATTCTGAGCTGAGTTTCACCAATGCCTCATGGCAAGGCAACTTGTAGCCTCTTTGGCTTCACCCCCAAGCAGAATGGTGAGCCTGCTCCACAGTTCTCTGAAGTGCAACTAGAATTCTGTAACATGTAACAAGTCTTTACCAGAAGAAGCAAGAGAAAGAAACCACAGTACAGAAAAGAAAACTAGTTGTAGCTACTATTAGAACCTACAGTCCCAAGACAATAGTCATCTCCTAACATCTTTTGTCTTTAGATCTTGACCTGCCTCGCTTTGGTGAAAATCAGCCTCCCTGTGTTCCCTCGTCTCCATTTTATAGAGTGCAGTACACTTTCTGGCAAAGAGACAAGAAGTGTCCAGGTCTACCTTTTCTCCCATGTCTAGAGTCCAACTCCATGAGGCCAAAGAGAAGAAATGGTTTTTTCTTCCACCTGCTCCCAGGAATCCTTAGTTTCTTGATTGATTTCCAGTGAGTCGTGCATTGATTAAACTCTCTCCACTTGGATTCTTAGGGATTGTGCGTTTGTTCCAGCAAGAATTCCATTCTGTCCACATTGAGCAAGCCGTGGTCTCACTCAGTTCTGAAATGCAAACTTCTTGTGTGCAGTATCTCTTGAAGTGCAGAGTGCTAAAATTGGAAAACTTCAATGATGTCAAGGAGGTTCAGATTACACAGAAAATCTTTAAATAAGTTCCACTAGTGCTTCTGTAGAAATACTTTCAAACACAGATGTGGTGGATTGACAACCGGTGGTCAACTTGTAACACCCAGCTGAACTAAGTGAGCATGGTGCTGGGTGTGGGAGGCCCATCTGGGAATTGTTGCTGGCAGCATAAGAAGCAGAACTGGTGAAGTTTAGCTATTGGGAGCTAACAGAGGCTATTGGGAGCTGGTAGAAGCTGTAAGGAGCTGTTGGTTCTTTTTGCGGAGTTTGTCATGCTGGCTTTCCGGATGAAGTGGGCTGTTTTCATCTTCCAAGGAGCTCAGGACCTTGTTGGCACTGAGAAAAGCTTCGGTTCACTTTGAGGGAGCTCTGGTCATCACTTTGAGCATCACTTCCTGGCCCTGGAGGGGAAGATGATGCGCTGCTAGTCTCCTGGAGAAGCTTGCTGCCTTGGCTTTCCTGATGGGAACTCGATTGTCCTGATCATCAGAGGAGCTCCGGACTTCACTGTTGCTGAGGATGGCTGTGGTACCTTTCGGGGAGCTCTGGTTCTTACTTCCTGGCTCCAGTGAAGATCCCTCAGCCTGCCAGCAGAGATCCTTCACCCTGCTGGCACAGACTTTCTAGCTTCCACCACTGACTTTTGGGCTTTCCAAGCGCAGATCCATGAAACAGGCCTTCATGAGACACTGTTATGGGCTCTAGGCTTCCATCTGGACTCATGCAGGAAATTTCGGTGGGATCCAGGCCTTCAGCTGGTCTATAGTGTGTGGACAGATATCCTGCACTCTCTTGTATGTGATTCTTTGGGTGACTGTTATAATCTTGTAAAATATGTGTTCTGTATTATATTATTCCCTTTGCAATAAAAACCCCAAACCAACACAACAGGCATCCCCAGAGAACAAGTAAATGAACAGTAATGCTAATACCGGGCAATCTAAGTCAGAATCACATTGCCAGGGAGAATATTCACTACCTCTATCTCAAATGTTTAGAACTGGGTTACAGTTTTTATTCCAACACTTTCTCAAGAACAAAATGTAGATACTTTTCTGTATGTATAAATAATATGAAAAATCTCCCCAAGGCAGACTTTCAAGCAAAGAAGATCATGACCAAGAGAAGGGATAATTCCATCCTAGAAAGTCAAGTAACCTTTGAAGTAGCAGACTCTCCTGTTATAACTGCAACACAAACAGATGAAATGCGCTTTATGACCTCCACCAGGTTAATATGCACCAAAGAAACTGGGTAGTTCTCATTATTTTTTTCACAATTACTATTGCTAGTAGCAAAGATGATTCTTTGAATATGCATTCTTAATTTTAGTTTAGTAAAAATTTAATCTTATTAGAATGTTCCTAAGTTTTAAGGAATTTTTAAATGTTTTAAAATTTTAATTTAGTTTTAAAAATTTATTAAAATAATTTCTTAAACACAGAGCCTTTAAAATATTGGATATTTATCATACAAAACTTCCAAGTAGTGACCAACTTCATATTAGTGTTCTCTACCTATACACTATTTTAAAATATGAGCATATTTTCAATAGACTCTGTCCTTTCTGATAGACAGATTTCTAGATAACCTTGAATGGGTAATACCCTTTCATACTAACCTCCTGTGCACATGGGCAGGACACAGAATTTGCTTTGAACCAATAGAGTATGGCGAAGGTGATGGGTTAGGCACAGCTTTAATTAGATTACATTTTATGATAACAGCAAATTGAATTTTCAGACATAATTAAGGTTCATAATCAGCTGACTGTAAAAGGGGATCTCATTAGGTGGCCATGAACTAATCAATCGAGCCCTTTGGAAGGTCTAGAGATCACATATTCTCTCCCTGGCCTTGAAGAAGCAAGCTCCCAGAAATTCTGCTGGCAAAGGAAAAATAATTCTGCCCATAACCATGTGATCTTGGAATAGGGCAGTGAGCCTCAGATCATGATACCTTGATTGCAGCATTGCATGATCCTGTGTGGAGTAGCACTAAATTACAGAAACCAAGGCCAGAATCCTACCAGAGACTAATAAGAGATTACAAAATAATAAATGGCTTCAACCAAGAAGATCATAGTCATTTTTATGTAGCAACAGAAAAGTGACACATTGTTCATCAACAAGTATTTATTTAGCATCTACTATGTGCCAGTGACTCTTGTACCATTTGAGATAGAGCCCTGAACAAGGCGGGAAATTCTTCTGCCATCACAAACTTCCTAGTATCCATCAAAGGAGTGGACAAAAGTATCGTCAGTTCAATGCAATTATTCTTTTTATTCCCATGAGTAATGCAAGCTGAGTGTTTCCTGTTTTATTAGTGTAACACTAGCTGCTATAATGGATAAATCTCTAAATTTCAGTGGCTTAATGCAACAAAAGTATAACTGTTTATCTTTATTCACACACATAAATCAGTGAAAGTGTTTGGCACATAACTTTGCAAATAGAGAATCTGGACAAAGAATCCTTCCACATTTTGGTTCCACAAATATCTGGTAATCTCATGGTCTTTTCCTCCCAGTTGAGGGAATGGAAAAGCAAAATTTAGAAGGTGCATTTGATTCTTTATCATTTGAATAGGGAGTCATATACCTCCACCAATATTCTATTTACAAAAGCTGGTCTTACTCTCTCACCTCCTTTAAACAGGTAGGAAATGCCTTTTGCTGAGCAGTTGTATGTTAGCAAATATTTTGCTTCATGGAAGAGAAAGAAATAGATTTACTAGAGAGCTACATGTGCCCTCTATGATTATATTGCTGGACTTTTGGCATCAGATAGATAAAATTATACAATGATCATTAAAGGCAAGACTGTGTTTATGTACATGTTCACATATTGGGACACATATTAAATTAATTGAGGCTTTAGATAGTATGGGAAATCTCAGTTGTTTTGATTTATACAATGTTCTTTTCCACTTCTGGTAACATATTCTTTATAGCTCAGTCGAAGCCCCCAAATCCAGTACCGACCAGCAAAGAGGGAACACACTGACCAGGGCCAGTCATTCGGAGAGCACTGCACCATTCCTTTAACAGCAGCAACTGGCGCACAAATGCGTGAAAGTCATTCAAGTTCCCCATGGTGTTCAAAAACATGGAGGATGCCAACAACCGTCATAACCTTTCCAAGAAGAGTATGTTTTTTCCTAAGAAAACCTCAGACAACTTAAGAAAAGAACTAGGGGAGTGTTATTTTATTTTTTCACCTTCTATTACATGTCATTTGTACTTACAGTGTCCTGACCTGCTTCCTAAAACATGGGTAGCAAGGAGAAAAAGGAGCTGATTAAAAGTGAATACGGCTATTGGAGAGGAGCTGCGGGAGAGCACATTGGTGGGGTTGGGTGACCGAGGTGCAGAGGCTGAAGGCAAGGTGCAGCCACTCAGCGAGGTGTGGTCCAATCAGAGCACATCTTTAAAGCTGGCAACATTAATTTGCAGTTTCTTTTATGGGCACCAGATGGACGTTAAGATTTTTTGGCTAAAGTAGGAACATGGAATCATAAAACAAATAAGAACCATAATACCTCAGAGTTGAAAGGACACATAGTGATGATTTTATAAACAACTTCTCTAGATAATTATGTCGAAAGTCAGAGCTGAAAATTGGGTAGCTGGAAACTAAACCTGGCATCCTTGTGGAAAAACATGAAAATGGGAAAAAAAAAGCAATGGTTTAGGGTGATGTTGGGGTGGGTTTGGAAAGAGGCCCTGATGGAAAGGAGGAGACTATTACAAGCAATCCATATGGAGGAAGAGCCAGGATTTCTGGTGAAGAAATGGAGCGAGGTGACATCGGTTTCCGAGGCAAGGACTGAGTGAGGATGCTGGCTCGGGGGAAATAGCATGAAGTCTATTTTAGATACATTCTGAATATAGCGTGTTACCCAGGGAAACTTTCCTATCGTATCACCAGGAGAACCAAATGTAGGGTTTATTCTATGGACTATGAGTGATTTGCAGATATTAACAAATTTAATCCTCTCAGTGTTTATTAGAGGCTTTAACAAGGTGGTTTAGCAGCTTTGCCTAGAGCACTACAACTGGGAAAGACCAGGGCTAATGGTAGTGCTCAGACTCAGCTACCTTGCAAGCCCCTCTGAACAATGATGTCCCATTAGTCTGCCTTCCTAAAGGTACTTTGGAGGAGGAGCCAGTGGAATTCTGTGGCTAAGCACATGGACCTAAAGGTGGTAAATGTTGGGTGCTTCCAAAGTAGGGGCAGGTACGTGGAGACTGAAATCATTCACATAGAGGTGATTGTGGATGGTTTGAAGAAGGTCTCTGTCACTTCTTCTGTTGTGAGCATGTAGTGAGTAAAAAGTGTGAGGGAAAACATAGCTTGGAAAAACCTAGGCAGAGATTCCACAGAAAAAAAAGACCTGTAGCGGAGCAAAGAAAGATAGCAGTTTTAAATATGATAGGTTTTAAAAGATACAGTATCATACAAACCAAAGAAGTAGGATTTTAAAGAAAATGGATTAAATTACTCAGGTCAAATGCAGCAACAAGATTATAGTGATCTGGAATTCTGAAAAAACAGATTTGGCCATTTCAGGGCTATAAGGAATTTGGGGAGTACCATTCCACTAATAACAGGAGCCAGCACGTGACAGTTTTAAAACAGAGATGGCAAAATATGTACAATGGGTTGAATCCTGCATTTCACATGAATTTTTCCATCTACTTCTATACCATTTTATCATAGCTGCATATAATCTATGTATCTAAATTTGATACCATAATCAAAATATTCGCTTCACTTAGGCTCTGATCTCTGGCTTCCTCTCTATCCTCGGGGCACCCGTTAGTGCGCAGGCGTCTATCTACATGCCCTAAAAAGAACAGGCATTGCTGTCTATGTTCCAAATCACAGCGACTCATAACGGGCAGAAATCCATTACAGGGGAAGACAGTGGGACAGAGCCATGTGGTGATAAAGGGAGGAGGACACACTTGATAGAGCTTTTTCAACGAATTCTTTCCGTTGCCACTGTTACTTGTCTGGGCACCAATCACTCGCAGCCAGATGGAACTGGGTTTGTAGGAGCTGACTTTCTGGCAGGGTACAGGGTGTGCAGCTTCTCAGAGGGGGAACAAGCAGTCCTGCTGCGGTGCTTCTGCATCTCAGCTTGGAATTTTTATGCAGTTGTGCTCAGTCCTCTTTAGTGTTATAAAACAGCCAAGCAAGATGAATATGGCTGGTAATTTATACTAGAAACTTGCATTGAATTATACTTGGATGACATTAAAATGAAGGATATTATCAATATTATATCTGTCATAAGTGAAAAACTCCACGTTTGAATGGATCTAATCCATTCATTGTTTTATAGGCACACTAGCCTCCAGAGAGAGTCACAAATCCAAATGATGTCCCTGAGTGATGGGTTTTATGTTCTCTTCTCAGGCATGGTTAAAAGATGTGTGAAATCCTTAGGCAGAATGAGGTTTTCCCTTTGACCAAGTATCAAAAGAGACTCAGAAAAGTTCCACAAGACTACCTGGAAATGTTCCTATGCATCTGCGGCAGCTATGAAAGGCAGGGCAGTAGATGTGGCTTCAGATACACAGAACTACATGAGGCTTCTTGTTTCTTTGCTAGTCTCAACGAAATCATTTGATGAAAGAGCCAGGATTTGAAAGTCTAAGTTTCCTCCACTTGGTGAACACTGATTAACTCACCCATTGTGCTTGACAAAGCCCAGGAAATTAAAAACTGCAGCAGCCTCCTTATTTCCTTTAGCCAAATTCCCTATTATATGTTATACTTCTCTTTGATTTGTCACGCTTAGTCTTTCTTTGGTGAACCATAATATCTTCCATACAGGACACAGTCCATTTTGCTGAAACTCAAAACTAAAATAAAAACGGATGGCTATCATTATTCTAAGGGTTTACACATCCTGTCTTATTTAATCCAGAAGACTTCAGTAAAGGAGCCTGCATTATTATCTCAAGTTTTAGATAAGAAAACTGAGGAAGACAGAATGATTTTTAAATTGCCTAAAGTAAATGCTTCAGGACTCTAGAACCCTCATTCTTAATCATTAAATATAATTCCTTATGAAAGCACTTATACAAGAAAATTTCCCAGAGTGAATATATATTATTCTAGCAATGGAGAGAGCTCACCAAGTGCCCCATGGAATAGATGAAAACAGGATCTCATCATGGCCCGTCTTTCTGAAGTTTCACAGGAAGTTTCACAGGAGAAAGGGAGAACAACAAAAAGCTCCAGAGAAAACAAACAGCACCTACAAAGAAACAGAGCATATGATGCATAACATTTTAATAGCCATGTTCCACACTGGAAATTCATAAAGAACATTTTCAAATGTTGGAGTGGAAGCAAATTTAATACCCTAGAATGTTATACCCAGCCAGACCCTTCATCAGTCAACAATTGAATGAAAACATGTACAAGCAACTACTGTTTCCAAAAACTTACCTGCTATTTTCTTTAGGAGTTGAATGTGTACATCAGAGCTAATCATTAAGACAAGAGGGAGGAAGACGAAGAATAGGTAAACAGTGACTGTAACCCACAAAAGCAGTAACAAGCCATCCAGGAGGATGTCCATGCTACAGTCCTGCAGAGTTCTCAGGCAGGACTTGTATCAGGGCAATGAAGAGCTGCAGGAACCATGTTGCTAAGGGAAAAGGCAACTCACACTATAAAAAATGTGATGGCATGTTTGCAAATAAACACAAGGGGGTAGTTTTAAGTCACTGTTGGAGAATGAGGAACAAAAGTGTGTTTCAGAAAGAATGACTCATGGTTCATTGATGAGTGCACTGCAGAAGGAATCGAGAATGGGCCAGGGAAAGGAGAGTCCCTTTGAGATAGCAGTAATTACCAGCTGAGAGGCATTTATCTAGTGATTCTGAGATAACCAGGAGAGAAGTTTATGTACTTTTCTTCTGATAAGGCCACTGTCTTAGTTACTTTCCTCACTGGAACAAAATACTGATGCCATAACTTAAACAATGAGAGATTTATTTTGACTCCCAATTTCAGAAGATTCAGGCCCTCCTTGGCAGGCTCACATGCACAAGTGGCATGGCGGAAGGGTCCCTGGTCACATCGTGGTACCCAGGCATCAGAGAGAAAAGGGAGGATTGAACGAGAGATGTCCTTCCAGATCTCACCCTGAGTGACCTTCCTCTAACTTGGTCACATATCCCAGCAGTACATTTAGCACCATCAGTATAGAGCCTCCCTGATCCAAGCACTGCCCAAATGCATGAGGATTTGGAGGGACAACCAAGGTTTAAGCCTTAATAGTCACCTGGAAAAGTATCTCTTTCTGATCACCTTTTTTGTTGTGGGTGATGCAGAATAGAAGAGGAAGGTTGTTAGAAAATTTTTCCCACCCCGTGCCCCATCTCCAGCCTTGAGGAATGACTTCTGCTGCATTAGCCACAGGAGAAAAAGACTTCATTCTTACAAAGGAAAGCCAAACTGGCCCAGATCTAGCCACTTTCTGCCAGTTTCCAAGCCTATACCATGCACTTGGGAAGGACTTGGTAAAGGTGAGTGGAGATACATTAAATTAAATTAAACCTGGAGGAGGGTTCAGCCAACTGACCAGTAGGAAAACATATCAAGCAGAGGAGACAGCCTGGCAAGAGTGGGGACACAATCACACTGATGCAGCATAACATAAAGTTACCTTCACTTCTGTTAATACAAAAACAATTGAGGAAATACAAATTATAGAGAACATAGAAGCTCTGGATGCTGTCCTACATAATGTTACCTTCACATGTTACTCAGTTACACAGATGATGGCCCATTTCATCATTCAATTTTCTCCTCCCTCATCTCCATTGCCCTACCACTCAATCAGTCATCTTCCCTGTGATAATAACTCTATTCCTGGGTTTATCTATACCCCTGGACTCTCCCCTTGGGAAGAGATATAGCTACCTCAGACTATACTATAGCATTCATGGGTGTATATAAACTGCCATGGTCAGAGGTGGAAAAGCACCTATGCTCACAGCGGACCGCCCAGCTCTGCCCCGTCACCATGCTATGGCTGGGGCCGGGTCCAGTCAGTGGGGCGCCCTCAGCAGGGCCCACAGCAGAGCAGCCACGGGGCCCTCAGCGGAGCAGCCGCGGGACCCTCATCGGAGCAGCCGCGGGGCACGTGCCCCTGTTGGGGCACCCTTGGTGACCCGTTCAACTCTGTCCTGTTGCCTCGATGCCAGAGGCCCTTTCTTCTCCTCCTCCCTCCTCCTGTTCTCCAGTATTACCATTCCCCACCCCTTGAAGCTGGGTATTGGACAAACTTACGATGTTTGGTATAAGGGCTTGAAATCTCCCTGGCCCATTCTCACTGTGGTAGTTCATGGTATGAACTGAGTTTAAAGATTACTTCTAGAATAGAGTTGGAGGATTTTCTAGGGTCTGCTGTATAGAATATGTTGTTGTTTTTCAGACTCCCAGTCTGCTGCTTTTCATCTAATTTGTTGCTATGGGTTCATGCAAGGTTTCATATGTGCAAGCTGTAAGGAGACCCTCTTGGTGCTCACATTAATAGTTTGGGGTGAGTCCTGAAGGCCATGGATTCATCCCATTGTTGCCAGGAACAGACGGTGCTTGCTCAAGCTGCCGAGACTCAAGGTGCTCCCAGAGAGAGTTCAGGGTGGGAGTTGAGTTCCAGCAACCCAGCTCATGCTTCCTGCCTGATGTTGGAGTGAAAAGGGTGTGGAGCCACGCAATCCACCTCCATCTGCATCTCCCTCCCGCTGTGGTGCTGGAGCCCCTGTCCACTCCTTGGCCAGATCCCTGGGAGCTGCCATGGCTCACCCATGAGGTTCCCCACTGCTCTCTGCCAGTAGCCACTCACCCAGCTGAGATGCAGGGGGCCACCGCCTCAAGGCAGGTGCAGAGCTGGGCGTGGTGGGCTGTGTACTAGTTGCATTGATTCTCTCTAGGCACTGATTAGGAAGGTTGCCGCAGGGTGAGGACTCTGCCCCAGTGGCTGTCGCAACCTCTCATTCTCACACTGGGTTCGACAACTGCTCCCGACCGCCATTGCCTCCTTTCCTGGCTGCGCCCTCCTCTCTCCAGTCCTGGACCAGCTCTCGGAACTCCGCTCTCCCCTGACTGAGTCGGGAGCCTTCCATGAGCATGGGCCTCCAAAGCTGAAGTTGCGAATGCCAGAACGAGGGCGCGGGCCATGGGTGTGCTTGGAGCGGTGACTTCCTCCTTCTCCTCTCCCTCTGACTACGCCATGGTGGATCTCTAATCCTTTCTTCTAGCAGAGGTTTTACTTAGTCTTTCCGAGGGCTTCAATTCCCATTTCACATCCTTCCTGAGTTCAGGATACCCACCTATTTCCCTTCTGTCCTTTACATGTTGCTATATTCCTATATTCCTTTGTCTGAGTGGCATTCCTCCAGGAGGTTCTCTCTCCACTGCCTACCCGGTCACCATCTTGAAGTCCTCTCATAAAATTTATTTAGTTATTTGTTACTTTCTAGTGAATTGACCATTACATTTCTAAAGTTCTGAAATGGCCAACAGACCATAGAAAGATACCACTTTAGGCTCCTGCTTGAAACCAACAGCTACAGAAAACTGCTGGCCTTGATTCAGGGCCATTCCAGAAACTGATTTAAACAGTGAAATATGGCTAGACTCTGAAGGGTCTATTAAAAAGAGGGTAGCATTTCAAAAATCTTTGCTGGAGGGATGGAAGTTCCAAACCTGAACTATTCCATGTGAAATAGTTCTCTAAATGCAGATCCAAAGAAAGAGAAATTAGGTAATACAATATTAAAAAGTAAGAAGATGGAGCAAAAATTACATGAAAGGAACAGCATTGTACATATACATCTACAATGCAAGAGAAATGGTGGAAACCAAATGTGATCACTACAGTGTTCCAAAATGATGAAGAATTAGCTACAGATTTGGAAGACTGAAATGGCTTCTGATGCCGTTAGAAGTTATTTTCTCATTATGAAAACCATCAATGTCATGGTGGGATTGGTGAGGGACAGGGTGCACAGGGCCAGGGCTCCCAGACATAGTAAATGGGGTGAATGTGCCACTGAGCCATGTCAAGATATGAATGGCTTTTTCCACAATCACAGCACGTATCAAGGGAGCTAGTTCAGTAAGCAGAGGCCTGAAGTGAGTTTTGTTAAACGAAGGAAGATAGTTAAAAATCATTCAAAGGCAAGGATAACTGTCCTCTAAAATTTGAACAGTGACAGCCAAGAAACAAGGATTCATTGAAGGCATTTTTGGTCACACTCATACTACAACAAATGAACTGTTCTTTATTCTAGTGATGTGACAGTACGTGGTTTTCACACAGATGTTTTTTAATGCTCTTCCTCTTAACTATGTCCATAGGTTTTGCCTGCCTTTGTGCTATGTTTGAACCCATAACTATGAGAAGGGAGATTAAAGAAAGCTAATCAGAGAAGCAAGTCAGGCACCACTGTGGACAATGTACAGTCAAGCGTGGTGCCAAGCCTGCCTCAGCCTCCAGGAGGAGCACAGTGGACTGTGATACCAAAGTCCTTTCCTCAGGAGCATGGCTTTCAGTAAGAAACTGAGGTCTAGAAATAAAAAGCCTGGGAGGAGGCAATTTAGGGTTTAAGTGGCACTAGATGCTTTTGCAAAGCACAAATGGGCAATGCATTTCACTGGGTTGGAGGTTTGACAGCAAACACCAAGATGAAAAATAACATGTGCGTTTATCTGTAATGCAATCTCTGCATATATCCCCTGAAAATTTGTTTCAGGATTCTGTGACTTCAGACTTCAGTCATTTCTTTGGCCCTCAGGGACATGCTGACAACATCACTAAATTAAAAACAATTAATATTCACTAGATATCTTATACAAAGGCTGTAGGTTGTAACAGAATAAAAAAATAAATCAGACTATAGGACAACTATTTCTTAAAAAGAAACAAGAGAACACACAAGTTCTATTATTTTTCTTTTCATATTACAAATAGATTATACATTATCTTTATAAATTTAAAGGCTATCAAAACTGTCTATAGACTTTAAATAATTTGAAAACAACATACCTAGCTTTATAACCCTTTTTATTTAAAACACACTTGTGTCAATCATTAACTAGTCTTCTGCAAAATCACTTTAATAGCATACTACTCTCGTCTGTGCATCTTTCCTAATTTATATTAGCAATATATAAATAATTTGGTATCTCATTTCCTCTTTCTCTTCCTTCCTTTTCACTTATTGCTTTATAACCAGCCTAGAAGATTTTTAATATTTTCTATCTGTTCTGAAACTAAGGCAGCTTCAAAGACAAGGTAGAGAAAACACTAATCTCTATATATCCACAATACCAAATTAAAATAAAAATTTTCCTCTTCTATCTAAGAATTAACACAATATTCTTCTGGGGAGAAAATTGCCATTTCTTTTGTTCAAGATGCTCATCAGTCAAAGCAGTTATCTAGATCAGTGTGCAGGGTGAGATGGCGAATAATTGCACTCCATCTTCTATTAACACCTTGTACATAGCTACAAAAAGAAAAGAAGCCTCAGTGGACTCTCTTTTCCCAATCCATTTCTCTATTGAAATGTTCAGATTTGTTATTGAAATAAAGAGATTCCTTACAGTAGAGAACATAATAAAGTCATGTACTTTCAAACTTAACCTGGAAGCCTAACTCAGAGTTTATTAAGAAACTTTTAAAAATCAACTATTCTCAGTTCAGCTTTAATAAAGCATTGCTTTGAAATACATCTCTTAGGTCTACAAATGTGTGTATATATGCATTTCACTTTATCTTTTCATACGTTTAGGATGTGCCCTAGCTGGATGGCCTCACGGTGAGCCTGCTGCGTGACACTGCTGACTCAGTGGGCATCCAGAAGTTCCTGAGCGTGGGCTGCACATCCACGCCTGGGGCCTCCTAGTCTTCCAGCCTCTGGCATCTCCATCCTGGGAGCTCCTAGGCCTTTGCCCTAGGGGTGGGTTACACTTCCTTGCTTGTTTTTTCCCTCCTTAGGTGAGAAGCCCCTTGAGGACTGGCATCCTTCTCTTTTACATTTTCACGTCTTCACTTCTATCAGAACAATGGAAATAAAGCCCAAAGCTCAACTAACATTTTCTGAATAAATTAATCTGTGTTACGTATTCATAAAGGGTCACCAAGCTACTTTTTCTCTGAATAGGTAGAAATCTGCCGACACATCTGGGAGGAAGAATACTGGATCCTGAAAAACGTGAAGCCGTTCCAACTGTTCTGTTCTGTGTATCTCACCGTACAGTTTAAGTGTTTTCAGGAACTCGTGGCTAAGGCATTTTAGACACTGCTATAGACTGAAGGTCTACATCCCGCAAAGTTCTATGCTAAAGCCTGTCTCCTGAAGTGAGAACATTTTAAAATGGGACTTGGGATGGAATGTTCTTGAGGGTTGAGCCTTCACAAATGGGATGAGTGACCTTTGTAGAAGAGAAATATGATCCTTCCCCCATTGTGTGAGGACAAGAAGAAGAAAACTAACCAGGAGCTAAGAAGAAAGCCCTCATGTGACATTAAATTTATCAGCACCTCGATCTTGGATTCCCCAGCCTGTCCAGAGTAAATTTCTATTGTCTACGTTTCCCAGTCCATGCTATCTTTTCTATCAGGCTGAACCAAGACAGAGAGGAAAAGGCCATGACATATGAATAAAAATAGTTTGAGATAAAACTGGACTTTATACATCATATAAAATCAAATTAAGCCCTCTGCATTGTGACTGTATTTCTCTCAATCCATTTTCCAGTAGTTGTACAACTTAATCTTCTCTACTTGGGTCAGTAAAGTTGAGGAGATTTGAGGACCCCAAGAATGGAGGCACATGTAATAAGGTGGCTGTGACTCTTTGAGGCTGTAATTGAAATCTTTACTTTTTAACAGGAAAATTACTTTTAGTCACAGTTTTTTAGAGCTAAACAGGCCATTGAACTGCATTTGAATCTCTTCACAACATATATCATCCTATGCACATCAGACTCCTGCTAAGAAGGTTGTACTGCACCAGGATCAAAAGCAGGGCTGGGCTGAACATCCAAATGTGTCTCTCTGTAGACAATATTTGAAGCCAGTTGACCCACATATACAAAAAGCAATTATTTACTTCATTTCTATTTATTGAAAACGTCTCAGAACCAATTTGATAGCACATCATTTCCAATAAAGGAGAAATAGTGACATCTTGTGGCATCATGTAATTTTATCCCAACGTGTAGTCAATAACCTCTTCACTCTCTCAAAATAAGTATTTAAAATATACATCTCCCCCTTGAAAATAAATGTACCTTCATGATGGTACCTAATATATCATTACCTTGTGGTGCCAATACCAAGCGTTGATTCCCTTTTGCAAAATCAAAACATGGAGATTTTGCAGTGACTGTCCAGAGCAACTATGCAAAATAATGATAAAATAATTACAAGGAAATCAGGCTTTCATATCTCTAGACATTTGAAAAACGCAACCAGAAGAGTTCAACATTATACTGTCGAAGAGGTGGGTATGTGTGTATTCCTGTATATTCTGTGAGGGAATCTGTCCTGTGAGCTCAGGCAACATGGAAGAAAATGCAGTTTTATCAGATTTTTTCTAGTTCAAGAGGATTTTCCCCAGACCTTCATGAATTTTTAAATCTTCAAAGGCCTGTGAAGCATATAATTTTTAAAATGAAAATTATATATTTATATGAACACTGAGACACAATATGGTCATAAGTTTCAGTTCTAAATGGTAAGTTGCTCTGGAGCCTGCAGAGCAGGCAGTGTTAATTTCTCCATGACTATTAACTGTGCTGCCTGTGCTGGAATGGCGGCTATTTGTGACTATCAGGATCTGCAAATGCTAAGTCAAAGAAAGCATAGGGTTTCCCCTGGGTTGCAAGGGAAGTGGCCTTGAGAGATAATTTGACTATGAGACTTGGATTCCACAAAGCTGAACTGGAATCCTATTTTCATCACTGTGTAAAACAGGACAAGTTACTGTCTTTCTCTGTATCACAGTATGTCCATCAGCAAAGAGCAAAAAGCAGCGGAGTTATGACTTTTTACAAATAACATAGAGGTAACGTTTGAACAGAGTGGCTAGAAACAATGTTTATTTGATTATTTAATCATAATAGATATGATTATTTGATTGCTCTCTCTCTCTGCCATACACACAGAGGACTGTTTATCCTATTTCTCTCTGTGTCATACACACAGAGGACTGTTTTGTGTAAAAGTTCTTGAAGGGTGTTGTTTTACACGAGTAAGGTAAGTGCCTCCCAGCCTTGGAGAGCCTGGAGCCTAGAGTCAGATTAGCATCCAGATCCAATTCTAGTCTGTGCCACTTACCACCTGTGTGATCCTGAGCAAGTTACTTCATTTTCCTGTGACCCGGTTTCATCATATATAAAATGGGGATAAAACTTTATCTTCCTCACGTGGCTCTATTATGAGGATTAGATGTGTTAATGCATGTAAAGCTCTTAGAGCACTGACTGGCACAAGGCAGAGCATTAGCTTTCCCATCACACTGTCTAAAATGAAACAACAATAACGCAAATGCTTGGCCAACTCATTAAAATCATCTTAGGGGGCGTGAGTGTAAGTGTGACCATCAAAGCACAAGCAGTCCGGAAGAGGCCATTAGAGTGTTCACTTATTCTAAGGCCACTGATCACTTTAGCTTGTACATCAATTTATGAATGTATATATTCCATCAGATTATGTGATTTATTTCCCATTCAATAGACAGGATCTCGTCTTGAGCCTAAATTTTTATTGCTGGAATTGAGACAGGTTTGGGTCTTTCTGGCAAACTGAAAGAGGCTTGCCTTGAGCTTATTTATGTAAGGAATTGAGGGGTTTTTTTCATAAATAACTCCTCTTTTAAAAAAAGGTTCACAGAAAAATTTTCCCCATCACAAAGGCTGAGTTCTCTAAAGGAGAAGTTTGAGTGTCTGTCATTAGAGTTTACTTTGAGTCCATGTGTAATATGACTTGTGGTTTGAGTTCTAGGATGAAAGGCACCTTGGTGACCAGCAATATTTTTAAAACTCTGTAAGGGAAAAGAGTGCAAGAAACTCTTATTTTGTAATCAATGTGATAATGCATGACTCAAAACAAAGAGAAACCATCTTGTCACAGACTACAGGATTCTTATGCTAATCCCCATGTCAGTGCAGCAACAAAGGACAGGGCCACTTTGAAAGCAAGAGTCTCAAGGAAGGGACCTCCCCAAAGAAGAGGAGAGCTAGGATGATGAAAACAGGAGGCCAACAATAGTCGTGGAAAAGCCTGAATTGAGTAAACATGAGACAACCAAGATTTCCAGGGCTGGGGATGTGGCTCAGTGGTAGAGCTCTTGCTTTGCATGCACAAGGCCCTGGGTTCAAGGCCCACCGCCACAAAAGAAAAAAAAGAGAGAGAGATTTCCAAAGAGGTGAAACTTTGAGAAAGACTGAAGATCTGTAACAGAAAAATGGAAGGAGAGCCAGAGAAATGAAATGTATATAACAAGAAAAGAATATTTAACAATAGTTGAATGAAGGAGAAAAAATAAGAGGAAAAAAGGATAAAAGAAGTGCTGGTCATCCCACTCGTGAATATGTGGGTAAAAGAATAAATGAACATTTTAATGGAAAGTAAAACCCTTCTCATATTTCCAACCAGTTTTGACAGTGATCAACTGTATATCATTCATTCATTGAGTCATTGGAACTTTCTCAAACTTAGTTTCCTCCTCCTTTCACTATTCATGCCTTCATTTGTGATCCTTCCACTATTTCTTGAACTCTTACCATTCATTAAGTATGCTAGGCCTCAAACCACGTATAACATTCCCTATGTTCAAGTTAGTTATTATCTAGTGGAGCAATTGTAAAAGAAAAGCAACTTAATACAGCTGAGAGAAAAGAGCCCTCGCGGTGTGAGTAGCATGGATAAAGGCACTGAGGAATGAATACCCTGATCCATTTGAGAAACTACCAGGAATTCAGTATAACTGAATCGAAGGGTGATTTGGACCATACAGATGGGGCTAAAGTGGTAGATGGGAGCTAAATAAAAGAGGACCTCGAGAGTTAAGCCCATCCATCAAACAAAGACATCGTAGTATGGGACTTCTATTCTCTCGTGGCCTTTTCTCCTAGCATACGGAATCATAGATGCCCAGGACTGGGTAAAACTAGCTCCTAATTCCCATCTGAGACAGAAATCCCACCAACATTCCTCTTGAGTGATTTCCGTTCTCTGCTTGAGCGCCTGCAGTGACTGAGGATCCATCGTTTCTGGAGATGGCATATTCTGCCTTTGGAAAGTAATTACTGGAACTTAAAGTCAAACATGGAAGACTGAGCAACCCATTTATCTCCTCTCTGCATCTTCAGAATCCCAGTGAAACAACTAAAGAACTACTTATAAGCTCTCAATAGCTCGAAGAATGTCTAGTGAATTTTGCAAGTTTATTTGGCAGGATAGAGAAACTTTCAATGTATCCTACAAGGGGCCAGACACACCATGCGAAGGCTGGAGTGAAATGAGTTGTAATTGCATTTATTAAAAGGGTGTATAAGAAGAGTCACTCAACCAGGTGCCTCCTTCATGCCCAAAAATATGGAAACACTTCTTCCCACCCAGGCAAAAGCATCTTGGTTTACTTTATAAAGATGCTGAACCACAGACTGTCAACACCCATACTCTGGGCATGTGGAGAGGAGGTGTGGAGAACGAAGCACTTCTGCAAACAAGGGGATTAAGCGTAAATCTGCACATTCGACATTGAGCAGCCTGTGACAATTAAGCTTGTCAATCTGGTTGGCTTGTGAGCTGCTTAAGAGATTAGTAAAGCACACTCCTGGGTGTGTCTGTATGAGTCACAGAGGCGTGACCTTGCTATCTTTATCTGGTCCTTGCCCCTTTATCTCTCGCGTGGTTCCCCAGTTCTGCTTCACGGCCTCTCTGATCTAAGGAGCTTCGCTCTGCTGTGAGTTTCCACCATGATGATGCTGCCGCCATGATGCTCCCGTCATGATGCTCCCGCCTTGAAGTTAGGCAGTCACAGAATGAATATTATGCAACCGTGGGCTAAATTAAACCTCTCCCTCAAGTCCTGTTTGTCAGATATTTGTTCCCAATAACAGGAAAACTAACTGTGTGGCCTTTAGTGTCCTGCACACCGTTCAAACTCATTCTCAGTTTTGTCTGTAGAACCTTACCAGACCAAGATAACTACCTCTGAGCCTGACTTTGGAGCTTCTTCCTGAGTGATCTCTCTCTAGAACCCAAAATGGGTTTACTATTTGCCTAATTTGGCACATGTAACAGCAATTCTGAGCATTGTTATAGTAGATGCTGCAGTGTGTCACCTTCAGGACTGAGGTGGTTTTCTCAACTATTGGAATTGTTAGTGTCTGATAAGTTATACTCTGACAGAGTGCCTTCAGACAAAGAAAGCTGCCTTACCTTGACCCCATCCCTGGGGATAGTCCAAATCTAATGTATAGATAGAGGGTAAATAACTCCAGCCATCTGGCTTCAATTCAATGCATCTCTGAGAAGCCTTATCCCAGCCCTAGAACTTTTTTATGTTACTATGGTTTGAATGTAAATCTCAAAGTTTCATGTGTAAGGAGCTGAATCCCCAACACGAAAGTGTTGACAGATGGGACCTTTAAGAGATAATTATATCATGAGGACAGAGTTTTTACAAAGAGATTAATGTTATTGCCACAGTGAGTTTGTAATAAAAGCAAGTTCAGCCTTCTTGCTTTTTCTCATTCTTTCTCACCATGTGATGCTTCCTGTCCTGTTATAGTGCAATAAAACAGTGCTTACAAGATACAACCCTTGGATCTTGAATTTCCAGACCTCCAGAACCTTAAGAAACCTCTGTTCTTTATGAAATATCCACTCTATGGTATTTTTCTATAAGTGTACAAAATGGACTAATACACATGTGATTATATGAAGACGAGTTACACTCATATTCCCATTCAATTTCTTGCTCTCCCTCATAGCTATTGATCCCAAGGGGATATGCAGTAAACTTGCTGCAGAATCCATTTAGATAAAATATTACTTTAATAAAATTTAGGATGGGATGCTGTAAGAATATAACATTCAGGAAACAGCAAGAGTACTTGGGAATTCAAAATAAATTAATAGAAATAAAAATTTGAATAGACTGAGCCAAAGATAAAATGGCAGGGCTCTGCAGAACTTACAACAAAATACAAAGAACTGGAGAATATGAAGCCAGCTTGGGAAAATGAGAAGATTCAGGAGGTGCATTACTTGGATTATAAGAGTTCTAAAAAGGGGATTTTAAAAGTAGAGGGACAAAACTTGCTTTTAAAAGCTAGTAAAAATATAAGCCCTTTTCTCAGAATTTAACTCCAAAAGCTTATTTGCAAAGTACACTGAAAAATGAATCAAGAAGTTGCACCCCAATGCAAGCCACTGAGACATTTCAAGGTAACAAAAAGGAAGAGAAATTACTTAAACCTTCCCAGAAGGAAAACAAACAAATGCAATGTATACGCAGAGGTTTACCCTTCTTAACAACAGCCCTAGAAGTGTGATCAATGTCTTCAAAATTTAGAGTACATTTCCAATTTAGAATTCTAAGGATTTTCAACCATAGAGAAGAATAGGTGATGCTCTAGTTGGAAGCTTGATTGTCCCCTAAAGACCCATGTATAAAAATCTTGGAAACCAGCCTATGTCTGACACTTTTGTGGGATGAAGACACCTTCAAGAGGTGCAGCGCCTGGGAGGAAGTTAGGTCCTTGGAGGCGTTCCTTGACGGGTACATTGAGACCCTGTGCCTTCCCCACCATTTTGTCTCTCAGCTGCTCTGAAGTAAACTATTTTGCTTTACCACATGTTTCCTACTATTATGGACTACTTTGCCACAGGCCCAAGGATCACAGAGGCAAGTGACCAAGATCTCACAACTCTGAAATATCAAAATAAATCTTTTATCCTTTCAAGTTATTTAGAGTATTTTGTCACAGTGACAGAAAGCTAAGTGATGGTCAGGTTTCAGAATGTTATTTTTCATACATCCTTTCTGAGGAAGTTACTGGTGAAAATGTTTCATCAGAATAGGAGCTTAGAACAAGAAGTAGGTGCTGTACAATTCGCGAAAGAGGTATGCAGAACTGCAAGATGGAGCCAGCAAGCTAAGGACTTCACAGAATTTTGCTAAATAAAGTGGCATTAGAGGATTGACCAATGTTGTTCTACTGTATTGATTGCAGTCTTGCAGCTCTAATAAAGAGTTTGAGGATAAAGTGACAAACAGTACCTACAGGAAAAAAAAAAAAGGAAAATAGGACATTATTAAATTATTAAAACAGGATTCCTAAATAGGACTTTTAATACTGGGAAAGACAATGCATTATATAAGACAAACACTATGATCATAATACTTTATGTGGCTCAGTCATAATCTTTTTATAGAAAGTGCATTCCAAATATTGATTTAACTATAAATAACTACTTGAATTAGTAGAATGGGAGAAAGACAAAAAGCATAACAGAGAAAACTGCTATGTTCTATAGAGATCAAAAGGCTTAATTTTTAGAAGTAGAATGTGCATGCTAGGACATAGAGGGAAATAGGAGAAAGATGAATGGGACTATTCCCTTGAGGCTGCCTGTTGGGAGTGAGCGTTACAGCAGGGAAAGAGAAAATAACTATAGTTTTTAATGATAAGCTTTGCCCTATTCATTGCCTCTGTAAACACACAATATATGCATATGTTTATTGTACTGAGAGTTATATTTTTAAAAGGCAGAATTTCTTCCTTTAACATCTCCCAACATAAAATCCTAATTATATTTTCCAGTGCTTTATGTACAAAAAATTTAAAAGACAAAACAAAAGTAGTAGTTTATCTTCACATGACTCTTCTTTAAGTACTTTGATTCAGAGCTCATGTTCTTCTTTAAAGTTCTTATGGGTAAGGGCTGTGATCCCAGTTCATCGAGCCACACTTCATGGGAAATCTTTCCTTCCTCCCATTGGTTGCTTTCCTGTATACAAAACAGAGAGGAGTTCAGAATTAAGAACGATACATCAGATATAGTCTGGCTAACTTTTAACAACATCATTACTTCTCTTATTCTGCACATTATAACCCTTTAAAAACAAGGATCATATTAACTAGACAGAAGCATTGAAACCCACTTCAATGCTTCTGACTGTAACTGTCTTTTCTGTGTGTGTGATTTTCAAGTCACCTATCCTAAGACCAGAGTTCTTTTTATCTTGATGCAGGGCCTGCCATTTAGTTCCACTGAAGTGTGGCTTATTAAGGTCATGTTGCTGTCAAACCAAAAAGAAAATATATTTGGCTCTTGATTTATCCATAGAAGAAACTAGCTATCTCGCTCAAATTTGATGACTGCTTTCTTTCAGATCTTGAATAGAAACGGGAAACAGCACCAAGCCCAGTAGGTCAAGCCTTTCAGACAGCAGAAAACATTTCAAGTTAATCACCTATTAGCCAGCTTCAAGTCACAAGTTGTTCGAGTATTATAAATTCATTACATCTGGCCCTGACGCTGGGCGTGCTGCTGCACACCTGTATCCGAGGGCTCTGGGAGACTGAGGCAGGAAGATGGCAAATCGAAGCCCAGCCTGGCAAATTTAGTGACTTAGAGAAACTGTTTCAAAATAAAAATTTTAAAAGGGCCGGATGTATAGCTGAGTGTGAAGGCTTTGTATTCAATTCCCTTAGAAAGGGGGGTGGTGAAGGTAGAGAAAAGGGAGAGGAAGAGGAAGGGGAAAAAGGAACAGGCGGGAGGCGGAGGGGAGAGGAAGGGAGAGAGAGGGGAGCGGAGGAGAGGGGGGAGACAGAAAGGAATCTAGCTGTGACACCACAAGTTGGTGACTTTTCCATGTTAACACATGTATGACCCAGTCATTATGAAGATAAACTTGAATTCAGTCAATTACTTTCTTTTCTGCTATGTATTATTATACAACAAATATCTATTACACTTACTTCCCTGGATATTAAAAATGATATCATTTATTGGTGACTTGACATCTTATACTGACAGAACGGGGATACAGATTATGGTTTTGGTTCCTGACGCCTAGCCCTTTTCTCTCAGAGTAGGTCAATGTCTTAGGACACTGCTACTACCACTCCCCCTACCCCTACCCCTACCCCTACCAGTACCCTTACCACTACCACTACCGCTACCCCCAACACTACCTCTAACACTACCCCTACCAGTACCCCTACCCCTACCACTACCACCACCCCTACCCCTACCACTACTACTGCTACTTTAATATGAGTTTGTGGATCAAATACTTTTAGCTTTGTTTCCATGTCCAACCTGGATAATCCCACCTAGATATTGGATGGCTCCATCCTAGTGGTCGTGCCACAGATTTTTTAATCACAGAAACTGCAGTGGGCAAACCTTGACTGCTCCGGTCCCGTCTATTCCCTTTGCTTCCTGACAATTGACTGAGGGTACAGCTTTAAGCCTTTGATATTCCTAGGCGAAGAGTCTGTGCTTTGACATTTGCATTTACCTCATTATGTTTGATTGGCATATTGAGATCCATAAGCTTGTGGTTAATATATTGCCAAGGATTCTTAATTAAGCTGGTTGTGCAAAAAAGGCATCAGAGTCTCGGGAGACGTGTATAATCTTTGCCAGTCATTCGCTTTGAATTTGCCTTGCTGCACTGGTGGCATAGCAGCCTACCGCGCTACAGGGCCGTGTTGAGGGCTTGACATATCAACCGAAGGCTTTTATAACCCAGTTCTGCCATCCGAGTTGGAAGGGAAATGTGAGACTGTGACATTAGAGAGAGGAAGCAAGCAGAATAGCTAAGTCCATATTCCCTATAGACAAATGAGACTGGAAAGCAAAGTATATGACAGGCAAACCTCCGAGTTGTCCTGCTCCAAGGAATTATGAAACATTGATGTTTATTTTCTACTTACTTTTTCCTATCAGCCTCTTCATGAAATCGATAATTGAGGAGGCTGAGATAAAAATAAACAAAGAAGAAAAACCCTCTCCTGAGCCAAAGTTACCCAGAAACACTCCCCCAGCATGCTGTAAGCAATGGTTTGCAGACTTTGTTGCTCAGACCAGTAGCATCAGCATCTTCTGTGAACATGATAAAAATTCAAATGCCCAGGTCCTTCCCCAGACCTACTCAGTCAGAAACTTGAGGCACTGACCCAGAAATTCATGTGTTTTACGACCTTGCAGATATTATGATGCACAATTAAGTTTCAAGACCGTGCTCTGAAGGAACCAAGGATATTTTCCAAGACAAGAGTCTCTCCTAGTTGATGATTAAGTGATTTGATTCCATCCAAGACAAGGACAACTCATAAACAGCAGAGAGCCTGCTCGCTGGCTCACTTTCCCTCCTCTGCCTGCATGACTGCCTTTGTGTTGGCATCTCCTGTGTGGTAAATGTCACCGGGACCCAGGGCACATGAGACACCCTCAGGGATGGAATCCCATCCGTGTACGACAGGCATGCCCCTGACCCCATGGCTCATGACCTGCAAAGATAACTTGTAACTTTGCTTTTCCCCTTCTTCATTCTTCCCCACAGTCATGAACACAAAGAGGATGTGAATTTAGTTGAATCCAGACACCGTGCATTCATGCTTTCCCTCTCCCCCCCACCTCCTGCTCTGGACTCCTGCAGGCATCCCTTTACGGCCTGACTTCAGCAGCATGCTGCTGTTTAAATGTAGGTCATGTAATGAGTAGTGTGCTGCTGGGAGCGATGCTGCTCTGCTTCCCTTCTACCCTGGTGATTTCAAACGAGCCTGCTCTCAGTTTTGTTCCAAACCTCTAGGTGATGCTTCCCTGGCACACGATGGCTGAGACTTCACGACTCTGCCATGCCCACTGAGAATCTGTTAAATACAGAGAATGCATATTGGGCTTTAGTCCAAGAAGAGTATGGTGACATTTCCCTTACTTGTCATCTACAGGAAATATCCCCACGGCTTGCACCCCCGCACAGTAATTGTTCTGCCAGGAGGCATCGGGGTTCACCCTGTAGCAAATGCCTCTGAATCATTTTGATCTGTAGGCTCCTAGGTTGTTTCCTCTTTGCTAGTCACTCAGTGCGCCTAACCTTTGCCAACAAATGGAGAGCTATCTCCTGGTCCCAAGTTTTATTTGTTGCCTTTAGTCATTTTCAATTTCTTAGTAGGAGCAACTACAGGGGTAAAAGTCAATGAAAAGCAGATTTAGATAAGCTCCTCTCAGTCCACACATGTTGTCAAGAATCCCTGTACATACTCAAGGCAAAGAAGGAGATTCTGCTCTGATTTGGAGCACCATAAATCAAATAATAAGACCGTTGACATGGTCCCCTCCCAATATTTACTGCTAAATGTAAGAACTTACAAATACCAAGAGAACAAGGCTGCCTGCACCTGGCAAATGATCTCTGATTTGTCAGAAAATACTGCGGCTGCTTTTGTTTGACTGTTTCATTATTGTTTAGCACTGTTTAGTTACTGTGCCAGTGCCACACGACAGTCTTCTCATATGGCTACCTGTCAGAAAGGGAGGGATTCACATTATGTAGCAGAAGGCGGTGGCTGAGGCAGTGATTTGTAGGTGTCTGGTACGGTTAAGTGAGCTGTTATTTTAATGCATGATAGAATGGATGGCTACTTGGTGCGCTTTCACTGTGAGCCAGACACTGTGGGACCCAGTGGGCATCAGCCCTGCTTTTCTTTTGAACAATAACCTCTTTGACTCCTGATCATTGAAATCATCACACCTTCCATATATACAGCAGTAGAGAAGATGACCAAGTGCTGGCCCTTGCTGTGTGATCAGATGATCCTAAGAGCCAGTCAGAGTGTTTTCTAAGGCTTTTTACTGGAGCTGACGGAGTGTCCAGGATTGTGGGAGACCATGCACATGGACTGTGGGAGGTCACGCTGCTATCACATGAACAGCATCTGCCTGTGGAAGGAAATCAAACAGAGACAAACAGGACAACAGCAGAGAGCCTTGAACATAACGCCCGATTCCCAGGATGCAGCTACAGCTGAAGCTGGTTTAGTGTCTAGAGTTCTAGTCTTAATAAGAAAATAATTACTATACAGCAGAATTTGGCTATAGATTTTTTGACAATTTTAAGCCAAAGCACGTATTTGAATGTACTCCTCCAAAACACACCACAGAGCAAGGATATCGTAGGCCAAGTTGGAACCATAGTAAGTACAATGTGGTTCAGGGAGGTGGTAAAGGAACATATCTATTTCAACAGAACTATGCACCTAAAGAATGGAACCACTCCTCGGGCTAAAGACAATGAAAGGTCTTGTAGAAATGTGGGCATCGTGATTTCGTTGGTAGAAAGCAAGGAAACTCCAATTTTTGTCACATATAATGTTATTAACTAAGGAGGGAATGATGAAATAAATGGAAAACAGAGCACTCATTTCAGAATTACTAGTCTAGTTGGACAGCTTTTATCTATTTCTTGTTCTTTGACTAAAATGCTAAAAATAAAAGTTGACTAAAATAGGCTGAATCTTTATTGCATATTCAACTACAACTTTGAAGGATACAAGTTATTTGTCAGACTATACAAAATCAACACTTCTTTCCCATCTGGACTGCAGCTAATGCTATGAAGCATACCCTGAACATATGTAATGGGTGAAATAGCATACAGCAGTAGAAATATCAATGAACAGGCTAGGAAAGCTTCTGTGCGCTTGGGCTAATGTTTTACCTCTCTGAATTCCATTGTATTAATCGTACAAGTCAGTTTAAATTCATAGGCACTATAGCATCTCAGAAAAAAGAAATCGTTTTCCTAGAAAATACTCCTTCTTTGACACTCAGCTCATGTCATTACACAGCCATCAAGGTGGTTGGAAACAAGGGAAGGAAAAAGACATTGGAAGCAAACAACAGAAAGACGGTGTTATGGTTGATACATTGTGTCAACTTGGAAAATCTAGAGGTTTAACTAAGTGATTCAGCAGGAAGCCAGGGTGCTTACTTTGTATACACCCTGAGCCTATAGAGGAGGAAAACATGGAGATTATGTGAGTGCTACACACCCCGTGGGTGGGGGTAACCTGTTTACAATGTAAGGGAAGAGGAGAGGCTGCTTGCAGCCATTCCTCCTTTTTGCTGGTTGCTTTTGCTGTGCTCTGCTGCCATGAACATTCACCCTCTGCCATGTGCCACTCTGCCTCTGAATCAGCCAAGTATGGACTGAGACCTCCATGAACTGTAAGCTAAATAAACCTTTCCTTCCTTCATTTTGGGTGTTGGGTATTTTGTCTCAGCAACTACAAAAAAGTAACCAAGACAGATGGTGTAACTACATTAATACCATTGCTAAACATGGATATACAATTTATAAATTATTGTAAAGTACATACCACACCAGCATCCAGGTCAAGAAAGAGAATTTTACTCCCCTGACCAAGCCCCAAATGAAGCATATGACGTGTCTCTGGGTTTTTCTCCCCATCCTGAGATATGAAAATAACTACAAACTTACCATGATGGTTTTCAACTTTATATAACAGAATCTCATGCATTTTTCTCTGATTTGTTTCTTTAAAGTTACATTGTATTTGAAAGATGTTCTGGAAGCTGCAGATTGTTTCATCTTATTATCGTATATTATCCCATATGTGCCGCTGGTTTACTGTGTCTCTCACTTTCCTTGCCCTACCCTTGTGCTCCAAGAGCTGGACTGTGTAGGTGTTTCTCTTTTGCCAGCAAGCACCATGCTAAGCTGTGTCAGCATCAGCAGAGAGCACTGGAAGGAAACCACGGGAAGGGCTTTTCCTCCTGGCACCAGTGTGTTCTGCCTTCTTCCTGCTGTGGTCTGCAGCTGCCAGCAGCTCTAGGAACACCTGGTAACGCTGATCCTTCAATGGCTTCGGTGGTGCCTCGGTGAATGGCATTCTGGGACTTCCACAGCACCTGGCAGGCAGATTCTAGTGAGTCTCACAGGCACCCAGCAGATGGCTTCTCATTTGACAGCCCTGTCCTGTGGCACCTCAGGAGATTCCTCTGTCACACAGTGGGCTACAGCCATAGTCTCTACATGAGATCTGAGCCGCCTGAGCCTGGTGGGAACCTCTGCCAAGTTTCTTCCTCTCTGGGTACTTCTCAGCTCCACATTGCCCCTGCGTCTGCTACTGTTTTAGTAGGGTACAGAGATCCAATTTAGGGATCTCTCCGCTTCCCTTAGTAAAACATCCATGCTACTACAGTAAAATTTCAAATGAGTGGTATGATTTCTGTCTCCCAATTGAATATTGACTGATATATTTTACAAGTGCCAATTATTTGTTAATTTTATTTTATTAACATTTTCAAAGAAACATCTCTTGGTTGTGTTCATCTTCATCTTTGTATTTTTTTCCCTGTATCACTAATTTGCCACATTTCTTATATACCTCCTTCTACATTACTTGGGTTTCTTTTCCTATTTCTTTTCTCACTTTTAAGGTAGACATTTATTTTGGTATTTTCTTTAAACCTTTTTTGTTTTCTGATGGAGATATTTGAGACTACAAATTTCCCTCTAAGTACAAGCATCATCTATTTCCTGTGTATAATCAGGCTGCTATCACACAGCTCAAAATATGTTATTACCATTTCAATTTCTCTTTTAACTCATAGGTTATTTAATTTCCTAATGGTTGGTAATGTTTTAGTTTTTTTTATATTGAACTTTAGCTTTTATTTACCTTTCTACCAGACAATGTATTATCAATTCTTTGAATTTTTTGGCATTTATGGCTCACCAAATGGACCAGTTTTTATTTTCTATACCTTTAAGGTATATTGAATGCATGCAAACTTTAGGTGTTATCTCTTCCTGTTGAACCTTTTTACTCCCCCATGGTTCTTGTCTAGAATCTAACCTACTCATTAATATAACTACAAAAGTTTTTTGAGGGGCAGTATTTTCTTAATATATATTTTCAACTTCCACACTTGTCACTATTCCATAATCTTAGGTTTTAGATGTTTCTCTTTTAAATAGTATAATTGGATTTTTAAAATTCATTCAGAAAAATATGTATCTTTTAGTTTAACCTTTATCTACTTTCAGTTATATAAATACTCATAATTTGGGGATTAAATCTATCATCTGTTTGTCCTGTTTGATAAATATTATCTTTCTCTTCTATTGCTTCCTTTTGTGCCGCTCTGTTTTAGCACTT
The DNA here is from genome assembly GCA_004027595.1 of Dinomys branickii. Lineage (NCBI taxonomy): Eukaryota > Metazoa > Chordata > Mammalia > Rodentia > Dinomyidae > Dinomys > Dinomys branickii. The sequence continues at coordinate 131,311 of PVLD010003713.1, forward strand.
CCTTTTCTCCTTTTTCTTCCTTTGGGTTTTCTGTTTCTTCCTGTTGGGTTTCCCCTGCAGGCAGGAATCTAACACAGAGCCTTTGTGCTGAGATACTTATCTGCCTGCTTTTTACAAAATTAATTTTGCAACAAGATTTGCTAGCTGACTACATTGCCCAGGCTGGGCTTATTTCAGTCCTTCTGCCTCAGCCTCCCAGAACGCTGAGATAACAGGCACGTGCCACCAGTGCCCAGCTACTTTTTTTCTTCTATTTCAGTTCACTCTTGTAGTAATTGTCTTAAAATTTCAAACTTGTGTACATAAGAAAACATTTTAAAATTATTTAAGTAAAAATTTAAAACTTATTTACTCTGCACATTGATTACAAAAGAGCCTGAGAATACTTTAACTCTGCTCTTTCCCTTAACTTGATTCAATAATACTTAACTCCATTAGACAAAATAACAAGTTCATCTGATCGCTACTGACTTCCATTTACGCACATAATTACCTGCTTTCCTTCTTAATCCTTTTTTGTATCTCACAGATTCCATCTTGTATTATTTTTATTCTTAAACACCCATAGAATGTCTCTTAGGGAGAAACTGCTATTAATATATTTTTTCTCTTTAATGTAGAAATCACAGCTGCTTTACGGTCTTTGGATAATTTTATGCTCTGAGGTTTCTTTTTCCTGTGTCTCACTTACCCTGCCCAGGTTGCTGCATGCCCACTTTTCTTTGGCTGATGAGCTTTCTGTCTTTAAAGACATCACCTAAGACAAACATGTCCTGCCCTGAACGTCCACGGCCTGGCTTAGCTGGGGCAACCTCAAACCAGTGTGAAAAACAAAGAAAAATACTGATCATATCTGGACATAATCTTTCACATGTTTTCTCCTCTTCTTTATGTTCTCCTCCTTCACTTCTCACCACAGCCGTATGTTCCTGTGTTAGCAGAGAAAAGCTTTAATTACAAGTAGCTCTACTCACAGAGGGAGGCCCTTTTGCATCTTAGTTGAATGTGGGAGAGAAGCTCTTGTCTAAAAAAGAAGAAAAACAAAACTTTGGGAGCTGATGTGGCAGTCCACGCCTGCACTCCAGCACTCCGGAGACTGAGAAGGGTCACAAGTCTGAGGCTAGCACTGGCAAATTAGCGACTTAGCAAGACCCAATCTCAAAGTAAAAGAAGGGGAGGAAAGAAAAGAATTAAAAGTGGGTCTCTGGGGATCTAGCTCACTTGGACTGCCCTAGGTCCAATCCTCAGTTCCACAAAACATAAATAAGTACAACTTTGAGTTTAAATATCTGTGGGTTTTTATTGTTGTCCCAAAAGTCCTGGGGGTGTTATAGTTTTATGTGTAATCTATATGAAACAAGCAGATAAATAGCTTTAGTGCTCTAATATGCTATTTATTCTGCTTATTTCTCTAGGTTGTGATTTTTTCGAAATATTTACTACTTAGGGTGGTCATGGCATCAACACCCACACACACAGGCACGCTCATATTTTACTGTTTTCAGCAAAAGGCAGTAATCCATGTGATCTAGCACATCATTCCCAGGAACAAGACTATTCCAAGCCAATCTCTTAACAAGCTGACGTCATAGACAAGGAGAGGATTGTTTTCTTCCTTCTTAGTTCAGGCCCAAATGTGAGGCAGGCACTCAGGACGGCATGCTTGCTGCTCTGCAGGCCCAACCCTCCCTGCGTGGCCTATCCCAGCATCTAGGCTTGCAGACAGCACAATCGTCATCAGGGTTACCTGCTGCAGAGCTTCAGCCATGTCTTCCATCAGACCTACCTGCAATAAAGGAAGCTTCTATTTGACCTTCAGCTGTTTCCTGCACCCTGTTTCTTGGTGGCTGCCCAAACACAGAAAAAAGGAAGAGTTGCCTATCCCACCTATCCTGTAACCCTCTGAAAAAAAGAAAAATACAATGCTACATATTTTTAAAAATATTTTTACATTTAGTCCTGGGCCTTCTACATAAGAAAAATTAGAACAGCTCATGAGAAAGAAACAGAAAGAAAACATACATAAATCCTGTCTGATACTCGAGGCAACTGAAATGGGCCTGAGGACTGGTTATGTGCTTTTACTCTTCTGCTGACCACTGGAGAACTCGACCATTCCAAAGATGAAGTTAATTGGGGCCCCAAAGACATTCCGGGGCAGTCTGTGATTTTACAGCTCATGTGTCCTCGAGGGAACTGTGCCCCCTTGTTCTCTCTCTCAGGACAGCTAAGGTTATGACACACATCAGTGTGTCACAGCAATGCACTCTTCTACCAATTTTACTTAATAACTCCTCTAACTTTACCCATTAAGTATGCATTTGACAACCTTTGCGTTTTGATTGCTTTGGCCAGAGAAGGCAAGAAGAACATTTAAGAAATAACTAAAGACATTTAAAGGAGGCAAAGTAAGAATTAAAAGATATTGCCTTGTGCTGAAATATATCTGAATTATTAGTCACAGAATCTCCTCTTAGTCTCTTATTCTGGTTTCTGGTGCCTGGGACAGGCTGTGTTGTATCAGGCTCCACTGTGACTCAATTACCAGCCCATGTGGATCAGTTACACACTGCGAGACATCATATTGGATCACTAAAGAGTCTGTGCTGGAGTGTAAAAAAGTTAAAAGGTCAGAAAGGTAAACAGAATCGAGGCTATTGAGAGCTTTATAGGTCATTAAAAGGATTTTAAAAGCCATATGCTGTCTTAGAGGCAGCCTAGATAGAGATTGTAAGATGGGAGAAATATGATCCGTAGATCAAGTCCTAGTAACAACTCTGGCAGCAGCAGCATTGAGAACCATCTGTAGCCAGTTTAGCGAACAATCTGGAATGCCACCAGGAACACATTAAAATAGTCAGTCCTGGAAGAAATGAAAGACTAGCAAGGATGAGTGAAACGCTACTTCCTAGAGAATGCAGGGCCTGTACCCTTACAATATTCTGGAAACTATAAAAAGAACTTTTCATCGCCAAGATATATGGAGATTTGAAGTTAAATGGAGGGCCAGAGAGAAAAATGTTGGAGTACCAGTTTGGGCAGAACTGAGATTGCAAGGCACTGGACATACTTCCAACCCCAGTGGTTCTGCCGACACAAAGCACAGCTTGACCACACAGCAATGAGCTGAACTCTGCAGTGATCTCTGATGTCATTGGTTACCTGGCCAACCTTAGTAGCATAGTAATGTCAAGGATGATCATTTGTTTAGAGCCAGCAACAGAAATAACACCTCCATTTTTATTTTTTTTTTATTTTAAAGAGAATAATTTTAAAAATACAATAGCAAAATACCAACAACATAGACAAAAGCAAAGCAAAAACAGTAAAAATGTGAGAGGGTTTCAGAACAAAATGATAGGAATTAACAGTGATTGTTATATTACATATTGTTATCTTCAGCACAGTTGCTCAGATGACCAGGTATAAAGTTAATGCCTAATTTTTTTTCTTTTTGACCAGTTTTGCATGCCTATATCTGACAGTCTGAACAACTAATTTGAAGGCAACAATATGCAATATAAAAACCAATGGTGAATTTCTATCATCTTGTCCAGTGAAACTCTGTATTGTTTCTAATGTTTTTTGTTTTTATTTTTATTCTCTTTAATGGTTTGATCAATTTTGCACTTTTACATCTAGTAATCTGAACAGCTCTTGATAATACTTGAAATGGATGTTTAGACCAGAAGTTAAGAAGACATGAACACAATTTAGGGACATTTGTTGAGAAGGAACTCACTTTCAGTGGGCATGTATTTTGAGAGTAATCAAAAACACAAAGGAACAAGCAAATATGATAACTAACATTTACCGAATGCTTGCTATGTCCCCTGTGCTTTAGATAAACTTTGAGGTAATTCTGACCCCATGCAGTATTATCTTGGTTTCATTTAGCTAAGAGCCAGCATCTCCTATAATTCCACTTATCTTTCAATAATACTGCTCAGAGAAAAAAGCCAGGCCCTGTTTTTTGCAAATTCTAGTAAAAACATGGAATTTTAGCATGGCATTTTATGTGTAGAAGGGGATGAGGTCACATATCCCTGACAATACTGATAAAATATGATATCATCCTTATGTTTAAAATAAGAAATCTAAACCCCTATAAATTTTAGTATCTTGTGTTCTTTTGTAAAGATAGAGCCAAATTTTGCACTTTGCTACTTTAAAATCATATATATCTAATCATAAAGTATTTCTAGATTTCACTGCACGATCCTAGCCCTGACTCACTCTGACAATGATGAAACCATCGAGTACAAGCAACAGAGAGAATGTATTTATGCTGTGCTTACCTGGGCTTCCCTTGAATTCATAAAACTGCACAAACTACCAACACCTCTTGAGCCAACTCTACTCCAAGTCACCTACATCTTTTGCTGCTCCCAATTGTTCATTATATCAGGGTAAGTTCAGACACTAGAGCTAGCTCCCTGAAATTGCTCACAACTTACACTCTTAAAGACAGTGAAACTTAACACTCCCAGCTCTTTTTCCTATCTATTTCTGCATTGCCAGATCTCCTGTGGAGAAACTGCTTGCCACAGTGGCTTGTAAAGAGCAGAGTATGGCCTTGTTACTGTTGGTAATACCACTGGGAAATCAGGTTGAGAAATTACAGGATAAACTTTAGCTGAAATGGCTTTCTATTTAAAGTCAGCTTCCAAAAGACAATACTATAGGCCAGTGTATTGTCTTTTTAAAAGCTCCATATGTACTATCCGTGTTACACTCATAAAGTTTATCCCCCTTACAGGAGAAAAGAGTTATAAGAGTTAACCAGCAACAGCACCTGACTACTTGACAATTCATGTTTAGTAATTGTTTGCTTTATACGCAAGTGTTTAAAGACCTCCAACTATGAATCATGGATGATTTGGAGGTATGTTTCATTCTCTTCAGAAATAACATGCTCCCAAGCATAGACAAACAGAGATTTTTTAACTACAAAATAGTGGTATTCAACTAAACTGCACAGGAAACAGAAAAGAAAGATCAGATGAATATTTGAAGGTTTTGTTTTGATGTGACTTTCAAAAAATCAAAAACAATTGGACATATTCACTTCAAAAAGACCTATATTTTATTTGATAATTTGAAGATGATTTAAAAGTCAGATAAGATTTAGATATAGCTGTGATATTTTTGGGTAAGATAGGTTTTTTTTAGTGTTCTAAATACAGTATAAAGGATTTTAATTTTTAAGAACACTAGAACTGTTTTTGGGTGGTTCTAATTTATAAATATGAATACACATTTTGATAATCTCAAAAATATGAAGAATCAAATTTATATAGAACAATATTATAGTTTTATCTTTAAAATAAAATTTACAAACTTTATTTGAATAAACTTTAACATAAAGTTTATTTTTTGTTTTTATTGCTTTACTCATCAGCCATAATGAGTTAGAATGAGGTACTCTAATAGCTAAACAGAATGGTTCTGATATTTGTTTCATTTAAACTGATACCAGCTTCATGTTTCCTAATTTATACAGAATTTCACTCCAGAGGAAGAAACAGAAATGAGATTGAAATATGCTGAAGAATGAAAGTATATGCCATGTATTCAATGGGTAATAGTTCCTAGACACATCTCAATCCTTTAGAGAAAGCAAATCTTTGCAGACCTTGTTCAAGAACAATTAAAAGAGATAAAGAAGGTCACTGCATACTGGTGAAGGGAAAACTTCAAAAGGAACAGATAACAATCACAAACATCTATGCACCAAACAGTGGAGCACTCAACTGTGAGACAAATTTTACAGACATGAAAAATGAAATAAGCAGCAACATAATCATAACAGGGGACCTCAATATCCCATTGTCACAAAGATACAGATCAACTAGACAAAAATTTAGCAAGGAAATAACAGAACTAAACCAAACATGTCAACAAATGGAGTTAGTAGACCTGTATGGAGTGTTCTACCCAACAGCATCAGAATACACATTCTTCTCAGCTGCACATGGGACATTCTCTAAAATAAACCATATGTTAGCACATAGAACATGCTTAAGGAAATGCAAAGGAGTTGAAATTATCCCATGCATACTATCAAACCATAGTACAATGAAATTAGAAATTAATACTTCAGGAAGATGGTGACTGGCTAAGCAGCAGAGAAAGATCCTCCAG